>KQ086029.1:2183-97537 GCA_001020605.1 Schizopora paradoxa
TGATGGAAGAATGCTACAACATAGAGAATAAATGTATATCAACACAGCAGCCTCTTCGGTATTTTTATTTTGGGCATTTCGGCAGGGCAATCAAAGTTCCGAGAGGTTGCAGCCCCGGGGCTGCATTGTAATGTCATTTGAAATGTGTCATCCTCCCTTGTACAGGGTCTCAATACTATCATTATTTTCATTTCTTTTAAATTCTATCTTCGCTAAATAGGAAACAAGTATTGTAATTAATTATATTCATGTTCTAATTCTGGTGCCCAAGCGATGCCGCGCGGATCTCCCGTTGTGTAGCCTATGCCCAATGATTCGGCCGAGCATAAAAAAAGAGGCACAAATTAAGATGGTTGAAGTACGTGGACAATTCTTAACAACTTGGCAGCTGGTATCACACAAGTGCATGTCTGGCTAGGACGTTTTCGAATTGTTTCATTCTTTATTCGCGCTATATCAGATTTGAGCACACGAAAGCATCAGAAATCAACAATTTCGCGAAGGATATATGGCTGGCTGGTACGTGAAATCTATTATTCAAAAAGACTTTTGATTAATGAGTCCTCATGCAGAGGGCAACAAAATGCGCATCCGAGTTTACATTGCAGCTGGTAGATATAGAAAATGAAACTCAGGACGGCGCTTTGATCGCATTCGGTAGATGCTTCAGCTCAATCAAAAGTCAGCACTTCGAATTCACCTTCATCAATTATCCTTCATCTGAATCTCAACTTGTTAGCTCGAATCCGAGGCGGAATTTGAGTAAATTCGAGTCTCCAAAACAGCAGCTATATTTTTTGATTAAATATTTATCGACGACACGTTTCGAACATTTTTTGTCTAATGACGTTCAAAAGTGATGTCGGTATGGTGGCACGAAAGCGTATTTGCGTGCCAACTGTTGAGTTCATCTCTTACTGGGCGTTTGTTCTCGCACTGCCTTCCAAGCCACAGAGACCCAGCATCTACCCTCTTCAACAGCAACAACACACTTCTTCACCTTCAGGATACACAGGAACTTGAGTAAAGCATTGAAAGTAAGTTTCTTTACATTCTCAGTTCTTGAAGGTGTTCAATTAGAGTGCAGATATGTCACGCAAACTCGATTATGACGCCAAATCCGTTGCCCTCCGTAGCCTTGTCACTCGCACCATCAAAACCGCCAGCGAGGCTGCTGGAAGGCCTATCATCCTTCCTACATCGTGCAACAGCGAGACCGTCGCGATGGAAGTAGGAGAGGGAGCGGGAGAGGCAACTAGAGATGGACGGAAGTGCTTGGGGCTGGGCGAAAACAGAGCGTTTCGGAGCGACGAGTTTGCAATGGGGAAAGATGGTACGTGTAATCTTTTTGTTGATGATAATCTTCCGTGCTCAATGATGAATTATTAGCGTTCGAAATCGCGATCGGCGACAGAACATTCACGAACGCGGGCAATGGCGCCGCTCCAATCAACGAGCTCGAGGAAAAGAGGCTCGAAGACGCAAATATCTTGCTCAGTCTACGCACGAACGTCGTCTTTGCCAACACAGAGAAAAAATGAAGAAGAAAGAGTAGATATAAAGAAGCATTGTAATATTCGAGAATCACGTCTTGTAATTCGCGAATTTTGGCTGTATACAGCGTGCAATAAAGTAATGGTCTCATTTATTTTGAATACTTTTATGCTGCAATGCAATTGAATGCTTTCGAGGTCAAATTTCAATTTTGTTGGCTCTAAGAAACTGCTAATTTACAGTGATAAACGTGCCCCATACGGGGTTACGAGTTGGTGCGTTATGTTCTTTTTCGTCGTTGGTCATTTACTCCTCGTTCTTCCTTCCTCGTTTTTTTTCACGTTTCCTCCAATTATTCTCTGGTGCGGGGGAGACCCCCGCAGACCCCCCTTTACCGCTGCGCGGGGCTTTTTTTTTTTCGCTGCGCGAGCTCCTCTACTTTGTTTCGATCCAGACCACCAACAACGTCCCCTGTCCGGGGTTACACCTCACAACTCCCTAACCGTCACCGCGTCTTTATTTCTCGCCTTTCTCTTTTCTCTCTGCATTATCCTCCCTTTTAACGTCCCCCGTCCGGGGCTACACCTACACCCCCACACCCCCCTCTTTCTCCTCCTCCTCGCTCCCTTTCTCCTCGCTTTACAGTTCACAAATTCCAAAATCCACTGCCAACTGTGTCTTTTCCCTATCTCTTTAAAGGGCAAGATGGCTGAGCGGTCCAAGGCGCTGTGTTCAGGCGAACAATAGATCCCCTTTCGCAGTCCGAAAGGGCGTGGGTTCGAATCCCACTCTTGTCATATTTTTTTGAAAAATTTCAAATCCTCGCTCTTGTCGTTTCATTTCTTTAGAATTCCGTTTTCATTTTTGTTTGTATCTCGAAAAGATCCATTTATGCAGCCATTACAAGCAACGAACGCTGCGGGTAAGATTGTTTCATTTACCCGCCCATCGTTGTTTATCCTGCATAGTTTTTTTTCCTCCAGTCTTTCATTGTTTGGTCTACCAGGGAAATAGTTGTCTGGGAAGAACAAAAAGAAGACTTATACGCTGTCCCAGTGAAGAGAATTTTGTCTCATAAACTTGCACAATGTCGTTATAATTTCGAACTTGACACGATAGCTTTTGGGCCAGAGCTCGGGCGCAAGCAACACGTGGGTTGTGAAGGCGTAAGGAGTATGAAATTCACTAGGATTGCTACGTTCAGACGTTCAATTGTAAGTACTTGTAGTTGTCAAAGCCCAGGGAGCGAGGATGCCGAACGAGCGACGTAGTGAAAAAGAGGTCTTCGCAAATCACGATGGGAAGATGCCAGCGGAGTGGTGAGTACGTTGTCAATGGAAAGTCTTGAATGCGCACTCACCGATCGACGTCTAGCTTGCCGCCGTGTATCGTAAAACACCAAGCAAACTCACCCATGCACTTTTAACATTTCCTTCTTTCCTCACCCCGCGCCTTCAGCAGCCACCTTCCACAGATCGGAGCGAGTCAGAACTCGGGCGAGCGAAACTTGTACGCCCGTAGCTAGGCTATATTGTGAGGTCGTCCATCTCCAGGATCGTTCATGTCGATGAGTCTCAACAACGGCCGACAAGAGACCCGGAGCTCCTGTGAAGGTCGGAAATTCGAGGTACTGAGCCTATTTGTCCTTGATTAGCCTTCAATCTTTTCTACGTGCTTTCCTTAGACACTTACATATAGCTTACATGGTCATGTCATGGTCAATGCCATGGTTGTCATGGCCGTCATGAGCTGAGAAGAGCCCGAGGTTCAAATCAACGCACAAAAATCGCGACAATTCACCAAGATAATGGTCGAGCTGAAGAGTCGGGCGAGTGACGGATGAATTGAACATGTTCAACGCATCGAAATGTCGTCGTTGTCGCCGTGTCGAAAAGACGTGAGTCTTGAGCATGCGCATGGCAAAATGGCACGGCATGGGCCACGCATGGCAAAATCTCCTGACGACGCGTCGCGTCCCCATCCGCTCGTGTGTCGCTGCGGTCGAACCTTTCACCCGTTGATCATCATGGACACACTTCCTACCTACTCGCTGAAAATCCTAGCGTCAGTAGGGGCGCTGTCATTAGGGACATTCGTACTCAAGACCTTACTGGTGCTCCTGCAAACGTTCGTGCTAGGAGGAAAATCGGTGCGTCACTGAGAAAAAAAATCACGATCGTTTGAAACGCCTACCAACAATCTCGCAGCTGGCAAAATATGCTAGCAACAACAAGGAAGCATGGGCAGGTTCGTTCCTATTTCTCGTTGGTCGTTCCTAGCTTCTGACAAGGTCTTGTCAAGTTGTCACTGGGGCTACGGATGGCATTGGAAAAGAATTTGCATTTCAACTGGCAGCGGCCAAATACAACATCATCTTGGTTAGTAGGACGCAGGGGAGACTCGACGACACAGCGAGTGAAATAGGTGCGTCCTCCTTGATACGTGACATGCAAAGGATCGACCCAAAATCAACCGCAGGAAAACGTTACGGACGTTCGACGCGAACCATCGCCGTCGACTTCGAGTTCGCATCCGACCACGACTTCAACAGGATCGCCCAGTCCATCAACGACCTGGATATCGCAATTCTAGGTCTTTAGACAGTTTCTACAACGTCAACTTCATCGAACCCTCACCTCTTTCTTTCAGTGAATAATGTCGGACGATCTCACGAGATGCCCGTCGCATTTGCCGAAACCGCGTTAAATGAACAAAAGGCGATCATTGCTATCAATGTAAACGCCACGCTACGTGTTACAAGCTTGGTGCTGAACAAAATGCTTGCTCGGTTTGTAGCCAAGCTGATTTTGGAAGAGTTTCATCGCATTTATCTACCTCATCCCCCAGCAAACGCGGGCTCGTCCTGACCCTCTCATCCTTCGCTGGGGTTATTCCGTCGCCTCTCCTAGCAACCTACTCAGGGTCAAAAGCGTTCCTTCAAACCTGGTCCGATGCACTCCAGTCTGAGCTCAAGGGCTCGGGTGTAGACGTCGAGTGTGTGTCGACATACTTCGTTGTGAGTTCGGTGCACATTCTACGAGTACTCCAGTCCCTCAACCCAGAAAACAAGGTGTCAAATATGTCTCGAATCAGGAGAGCATCGATGCTCATACCCATGCCGGAGGACTATGTTTCTGCTGTCCTTCGAAAAATCGGTGTTCCGTGCGGCGCCTTGTGGACCGGCCGGCCTTCCACTTCAACTCCCTTTTGGTCCCATTCCCTTCTTGACTTCGTCATTCACTGCATTGGATGGAAGGGCGCCTTTATTCGGTATACACTAAGTGGGTGATTATTCCTACATGATGATTGTATATTAACTCAATCCGTTGATTCGATAACAGATTTGCACAAAAGTATTCGAAAGAGAGCATTGAGAAAGAAGGAGAAGGAGGCTAAGCAACTGTAGACGTAACATATGCCAAGTATACCGTTTCGTACACATGCTACAACTTCATAAGTCCCTTCATGGCGTTAGCGATCGCAAAACTGGATTTTGCCATGACTTGTCGGGATTCTTTCGTCATTTCGGGCTGACTTTGAACCTCGCTGAGCTTGTTTGCATGTTCGCTCAGTTCTCGAATGATAGACATTCCTTCCTCTGGATTTGCAGGCGGGAGGTTGTCCTTGCAAACAGCAACGATGCTGGACACAATGGTGATGATCTGCGTAAGATTCTCCGTCAACGTTGACGCTGGAGTTTGACTTCGAACGCCGGACAGAACGTTTTGGATAGCATAGACGATCGTTTCTGACTGGGCTTCTAAGTAAGGCTGTCCGAGGAAGCAAAAGATTGCATCAAGGAACCATTACGATGTGCAGTAATGTAAACACCTACCTTCAGTTCCGACCAAGCTTCTTCAGCGTTGTCCTGAGGTACGCTATCCTCATCCATATTGTTAGCCGCAGATGAGATCCCTAGAGGCGAAAGGACGCGTCTCGGAAGAGAGTCCGTCCTTGGTTGGTCCATCGACGGACGCGATTGAGGCTGAGGTGATTGCTCATCCCTTCGCCGAGATAAACTGGCATTCCTTTGGTGAGCTGGTAATTCAACCCAAAAAAGTGAGTAGTGATGTTTTGACGTTGGTTGACGGTAACGTTCTCACCTCCGGAAGAAGACCTAAATTGCTCCTGTTCTATCCGCGACGCTCTGCGAATGAGTACGGTCTTGCCTATTTCTGTCACTGTGGCGGAGAGATGGCTAGCAGCTGCATCAAGCAGGCTGACCGGCGCCATACCCATGCTCGTAGCGTGGCTATTTGCAACGGCCACGAGATTGCTCAGGGTAGCTTCCGCGCGCTCGAGAAGATTTTGAATGACATCCAGATCGACGTCATGACGGTCATAATTGCGTTCGAAGTTTCGGAGGTCGTCAACGATGGCCGTCACCGCATTGACGACCGCCATCATCGGACTGAGCACTCGCCGTGGTGATTGTGAACGTCCTGCCGTCAGAAGATTGTCGACAGAAGTCAGGAATGCGGTAAGATGAATATCCAGGATACCGCCATCCGCAGAAACAGGAAGCTGGTCGGAATCCATCTTTGGTGCCTGCGAAAAGAGTTGAGAGGTGGCTAGAGTAGTGAAAGTCAGAAAGGCGCGAAATCGCATTTGACAAACTCGAACCTTTAAGACTCCGTAACTCAGTTTTCGCGCTCTCGTACTTCCTCTTGTAGTCTTTAAGTTGAGCATCAAGATTTTGTATGATCGCCAGGTCAGAGTCTTTAGCATTCATCAGTTCGTCGTTGCGTTGAGATAAGTCGTTCAGTTCAGATACAAGGCCCTCCAAATCGGATTGTAGTTGATCCACAGTATCAGAATTGACCTGTAGCCTTTTAGTCGATTTTCATAATTAAGCATGCTACTGTTAGCTTACATCATTAACACCCTGTCCTCGTAGCGAATCCAGTTCTTGGCAACGGAGTCGAAGGGAGGCAATTTCGGAGGCATCTTCCTCCGCTCGCTTCATCAGCAAGTCTTGTTGTCGCCCCGACTCTTCTTTGAGTTCACTGACTTCCCGTCGCAAGTTGAGAATAAGGACCTGGCTCTCTTCTTCTGCCTGAAGGTCCGCTGTCAGCATGTATACATACTCACTTCGAAAGGCAGCTATTAAACACTTACCTCCTGTAGCTGCTTGATCTGATTCTCAAGAAGGCCAACTTTACTCGTATCCGAGCCTGCGTTTTCACGTAGTCGTTTCTCTCGGTCTTCGACGTTCTCTAGTTCCCTCTCAAGACTCGCGAGGCGGTTCTGCAAGGTTGCAATCTTGAACTCGTAATCGCGTCGAACAGACTCCAGATCGTCCCCCATTGCTTGTTTGCTAAGTCGGCCAATGTTTCCGCTACTCGAGTACCGAGCACCCGGTGCCAAATTCAGCGAACGGTCGGATGCTACACTGGCTCGGCCAAAGGACATCTTATCGTAGTACTCTTCACCACTTTTTCCTTGACCTGACCATTCGTCCTCGTCGTCCTCGTCTTCATCCGCGCCTCGATCTCGCAGCCTAGCACTCAAGCCATTGAGACCACCAACTTCTAGAGGAACGCGAGGAGAATCTCCCTCAGAAGTGTCGCCAAACGTCGTCGTTCGATCATCTGGACTCCTCTCCAGGGTGCTCGGCAGGCGCATTGAGCGACCAGTATCGCTCTCGGTACCCTGCCCATATGGGACTTCAATGTTCTCTTCCGCGATCGTGCTCTTTGTAGGCACAATCATTTCCCTCTGGGCATTAGCTAGATTCCCAGTCGAGTCTGACATGATTGAGACGGAGGAAGAGGGCTTGCGAGTCAAGTCGCGATCACGGTCGAAGTCTTCGGAAGGTCTCCTGTTAGAGCCAATGATGTCCGGGGAAGGTCGCCGACGTTCTTCATTCCTAAGATTCATCACGATGTCTTGCGAAGGCTTTCTTCGTGAAGAGATAGAGTAGGCATCTTCACTTGGTCTTCTTGTTGCGCCGTATTCCCCCTCTTCGCTTCTGTTCCCATACATATCCTCACTCGGTCGCCTTCGATATCCGTCTTCGCTAGGACGTCGGCCTGAGGAAGAGTTTCCAGACGCAGATTTGGGACGTGAAGACTGAGGAAAATCTGGAGACGGGACATCCATGTCATCATATGCGGAGCCTGGGGATGGTTGCTCGAGTGTCTGTGCCGAACAAGTGAGTAAGTAGAAGGTCGTAGGGTTGTAGTTAAGGTAGATTAAATGGTACAAGAATCGACGGAAGGTGGTAAAGGGCACGGAGGAAATTGAGTGAAAGACATTGCGCTTACCTCTGGCTCCCTAAACTCTGGGTGCCGTCTTCCGAGTTCGAAGAACACGTCACCGCTTAGGTCCTTGAACTTGTTCGTGGGGAGAGTCGCGAGCTTTTGACGAGCTTGGTTTCGTTTTGGGTGGAAATCCTCTCTGACCGGCAGAAATGGAACCTCTGCAATAGTAGTTAGAGCGTTGCTCGAGGGTGCGAGGACTCGCAGCGCAACGTCCGGCCGACTTTACTCACCCAGGTCCGTCCCATTATTCTTCCGCCTAAGCAGCTCGTCGTACACGTCCGTCGACAGCTCTTGGAATTGCTGCTTCGTTAATTTAGTCAACTTATCTCGCGCGGATGCTCGGGCGTTTGCTGGTTCTGCGCGTTATCCTTCAGACTACCGAAACGCGACATAAGGCAAATACACCAATATACACGAACCGTTTGCTAGATGGCCATCGAGGTACGACGATATTTCCTCAAAGTGCAACCTCGCAATGGCCCTCGATTCTGCGAGAGATAAAACAGGAGCCCTAGGCTTCTGAAGTTGCTTGAACGGTTCCGCGCGATAGTTTGAGATTCCCGAGAATGTCGTATTCGTTGGAGAAGGTGCTCTTGCGAGCGAAGGGTTCCGTTTCATATTCGGGTGTGGTGGGGACAAAGGAGGTTCATAGGAGAAGCAGAGCAAGAGGTGAAACCGAAGTCAGTCGCGTTCATGTCTTCCGCGTGCCCTCCTCGTGCCTTCTGTGGACATCGCGGCAACCAACTGTCACAATCAACAAAAACCACATAACGCATTATTTTGAGAAACAAATAAGACTACATATACACTACATCAAAGAGGCTCGACTACCGACAGCACCCTCCTCTGGGGGTAACGGCAAATCACCACTACGATCTGACACGAACGCGTTGTATCTGCCGACTGTTCAGAGATGTGATGAGGGAGGAATGAATTCGCGGCTCACATTCGCATGAGTCTTGCCCTTTCTTCCGCGGGAACGGATGGGCGAGTTGTTGATAGCGATTTGCTCAAATGGTCCACGTTTATTTTGTGCTGCAATCATTTAGGTCAAAAGCCATCCGCAGAACACTTCTCGGTTCCATCCGCACCTTCACTTGCTCCGACGTACGCTTTTCGAGCACGTCAGCGTTAATTCGATTAGACAACATAGATTCAAGCTTCATGGCATGACTGTAAGCCCGCCGACTTGATAACGCCAAATAAATCAAAGAACGTACCCGGTGGGCGACCGCAGCCTCTTCGGCCTTAGATACAACCGTCTTGGCGTTCTGCGAATTGAGAAACACGTATCTCACACCGTGTTCGCTGACTCTGGATTGCGTATCCCCTGCATCTTCACCCGATTTATCAGAAATACTCGCGTGAACTGCCTCCAAGTGTGCGTTGTACACCAATGCTTGCAAATCTGCTCCAGAAAATCCATCCGTCGCAGACGCAACCTCCCGCCAGTCGATGCTGGGAGACGCATTCACCTTCCGACTGACAACTCTGAGAATCTGGTGTTAAAGAGGGGGCTCAGCGACGTCGTGTAACGAAAGAAAACCTCGTACCTCTTCTCGCTCACTGCTGTTGGGCATGTCGCACAACAGTGATTTATCCAGACGACCAGGTCGTAGTAGAGCCGGGTCAATGAGATCAGGGCGACTGGATAGCCTATTCAGAGGCCTTATCACAAAGACAAAAACAAGGGGGTTTACCTCGTAGCCGCTAGGACATACACACCGTCCAAACCTTCAGCACCGTCCATTTGAGTCAGCATTTGGTTCACCACTCGGTCGGTGACACCAGTGCTGTCGTGCCCACTGTATATACCATGCGTTCAGCAGAATTCCGTAGTTCTCGACTTCACCAAACTCACCGCTTAGGAGCTATCGAGTCGAATTCGTCAAAGAACAAGACACATGGTTTTGCAGCACTTGCTCTGTCAAACAGATCTCTAACCTGGTTCAGCCCGAAATAAGGGCACATCGAACATTGTAATCAAGGACATTCATCACGTACCGACTGTTCGCTGGCTCCTATATACTTGTTCAGAATTTCGGGACCCTTGACGCTGATGAAGTTGAGTCCGCACTCCTTCGCAACTGCGGAAGCGAGGAGCGTTTTTCCACAGCCTGGGTATCCGTACAGGAGAATACTAGCATCGGCTGGTTAGCCTTCTCCTAAAGATGATAAAGCAATGATATTCACCCCGATCTCAGCCTTAGCGGACACTTCGCAAATATTGCCGAGTACTTAGTGGGCCATTCCAAAGTCTCGCGGAGGACCCTTCGAGTTTCATTGAGTCCTTACGAGCTATGAGTTACGTAGGTCTCAGAAGAGTTGACGTAGATGCCTACCACCGATGTCATTCCATGACACAGTAGATTTCTGAAGCTTTACGTCTCGAAGGGACAGGGGAGTGAATTCTGCCAAAGCTTTCTCAAAATCTTCTGGAACAATGGCCTGCCATACGCATGAGAACACTTGATTTCAAGAAAGTACAATTCGGGGCAATACCAACCAGAGGTCCTCCGCGTTTAACCGATACCAATCTCATCGTTGCCTGGTGAAATGCCACCGAGGTCAAGTCCTTCAAGTCCGTAGGCGAATATCCTTCTGTTTGAGTAGCGAGAGTTGTGAAGTTTATGTTTGTTGTCGGATAATTGTCCAAGCCCTGAGCCGATCGAAGACGATCACACACCGCCTGACTCAGAATCTGCACAAGTTTGTGAGCTTTGTGCAATCCACTATAGTATAAACCTCTTACATCACGCCTCGCTTCGCGTGAAGGTGCTTTGAGTTTGAAAGTTACCTTGAATAAATGCGAGGACGTAATTCGTGGATGGATGGACGATTCCGATTCCGCTGTTGCAATAAGCGCGACATGTCTAGCGTCGAACGATCCCTTTTGAAAGACGGATATGAAAAGATCTGCGAGTTGGCGATTCCTGAACGAATCAGAATGCTGGAAAAAGAAGTTAGCCGGCGTAGCATAACCCAACAGATAGAAAGCCTTCACCTCTTGCTCGACTGAAAGCAGTTTGTCCAGATTATCGAAAACGAGAACACACGGTCTGTGCCAGAGAGCTTTTTCGCAGATATGCTTCAGAGCTGCTTTCACTTGACCAACTTTATCTTCCGCATGTTTTGAGAAATCGGTATAGATTGTATCTAAAACAAAAGTTCGTCAGAAGTCGCCGGAAAAATCACTTAGATGCGCACGGGCGAAAAATTTTGAACTGGCTTCCAACAGATTTGCTATGGTTGATGCTACAGACGTTTTCCCCGTCCCAGCCCGTCCAGTCAGGAGTATGCCGGACACTAAAGAAATATATTAGATAAATTCAATCGAGCGCTTCAAAATAGGAAACCCACGGGACTCCCTTTTACCGAGGCTCTGGCTGATCATGCTGTGAGCTAAATGGTCTGTGCATTTCTCTAAAAGTGAGTCGATTCCAATCAAGCTGTGATTCTTGATTGGCAATACTGCCCTGCAAGCCTATAAGCAAGGTGATGTTGCGGATGAAAGTTTTAATATTCACTTGATGCTTCCTGCGGATTGCGAGACACTCGTAGTTGATAACCGAGGTTCGCAGCTCAAAAAGCTGTCGACATATGGAGATATGTGAGTATACCAGAATCAATAATGAGCACAGACAATTTACCAGCGAGTCCAATCACGGGCAGTCGTAGGCAAGGTGTCAAAAACAACTTGACCTTCCGGTATCTGAGAAGACCATTGGAGGGATATTTTCTCCTCCACCGGTTTCTGGGAAGTAGAAGCATCGAAGGACGCTTTCGCTGAGTCACCGCCGTGTATCACTCTTGCGGAGGAGGAATTCGAGGGGGTCGGCGTCGAGGATTCATTTGCGAGTGAACTCTCCGGAGCCTTGATTCGATGAAAGGCGACAGCATTCAGCATGTCACCTGGACCCGGGGGGTAGTCTTTTGAGCACAGCTTGCAAAATGACTTTGCGGATACCCATGCGGTTCTGCGGCTACCGGCGCTCGTCGATTCGATCGAAAAGAAAGTATTTGGGATTATTCGAAGATTGAGTCTCGAAATCCTGATTGATGAGCTAGAGGCTTCGTTAGCGCCGTTTCCTACGTCCTTGCTCGGAGTTTTGGTTTGCGGAGGCGGCTTACGGCCCTTCGGTACGATAGAAACCTCGGTATTCGTCGATAATAAAGCTGCTCTTGACTTTCCGGGCGGCGGCTCGCAAGAAGCTGAATACGTGGAATAACATTAGTATATTGAATATGAGAATGCATCGCACATCGATTTTGTAAGGACTGACTGACGAGGAGCCGGGCTCTTGTTCGACCAAAGACCCAGACGTCAACTTCCTGGCTTATGAATGCCACGCGCACCTGCGAAAGGAGGTTTTGCTCGACATACGATGCGTGCAGCTCCTACATGAGTGATTAGGGAGTCATGGTACAAATGCGACGGTAAAGTGCTTACGACTATTTCCCAGTCATCCGCCGTCACCGGCTCCGTCGTCACCGAAGTTGCGATTGGAAGGTCATGAACGAGGCCTATGTCGACCTTCTTAACGTTAGACAAGTTCTTCCCTGAGTCAAATAGGGACTCACAACGTCCCCAAGATGCAAACCAAGACTCCCCGCGAACTGAGGGTCGATCTCTAACGTCTCCAATGCATTCTCGTTGGAGCCTCCCTGGAATCTTGCAAGGGATGATGAAGCTGCCATCCCTGTCCAGCCCACATAAGCCTCGATCTTCTGTCCATTTGGAGGATTCGACGAGAGATGGACTGCAAGCGATTGAGGCCGCTAGAGGACAACATGAACGATGAATAAGACAACCAGCGCAGACGCAGACGAACCACATGACGCTCTATGAGAGGTCCGTACACGGAAATTGGCAAATTGACGAGCGAGGAGTGCAACGAGACAAATTCGATCTTGGCTCGTCGAGGCATCGTTGAAGTTCAAATTTCCGACATGAGAACTCTTGAGGCCGATCGCGTTCCCCAACTTGAATGACAGCCTCCACGGACGCGTTTTCACATGGCATTCGCGATGCAAAAGATGCAAGCAGCATAAAAAATCGGGCTTCGTTCATTCACCTCGGATTCGAGAATGCAGAGAATGGCAAAATGCATGAAGGAAAAGACTTTGTCGTGCAAACCTCGAAAAGACTCTGTAAACGTCTCAAGAACGTGAACAAAAAGCTTCGAAATAATAATTAGAAGCTTAAGTTCACTCTCGTCGTCATTCTGTAGCGGAACAAGTTGATTCAACGGCATTATAGATACAATGTTGTACGAAATACGCGAGATACGAAGAACGGAACGAATGTATGAACCACCGACCCGTCCACAGTCCTACAACAGAAGAGCAGACAGCGGGTACTGAGACGTCCAAATCGTTCGGAACACGGCTTGACACTCGAACGGTCGCGTTGAGATGTCGATGAAGACGGCGACCATGAGCAACACTGGGGAAAATTATAGCCGTGTCGCCGCACGAAGAAAAGAGGACAGTCGAAGAAAATCGCCAACTTATACCGTGCACTTTAGGGCCGGGCTCAAAAAAGTCACACGAGTACGCACGGACGGTCGTAATTCCAGCAACTCAGAACAAATTTGACTAAGGTTCAGGACAATTTGGATAGATCTATTTGGCACCCCGGTTGTGCGGGTTTTAGTAAGTTTTCCCAAAACGGACGAAGGGTCCGTGCGACTCAACACAGTCGGCATCTCCGGCAGAGATGTCCCGCCCGCCGTCTCTGTCCGTTTCGGGAAAGCACCCCGCCATCCCGCCGCCTCTCTCGCAAACAATTCATTAAAAACAGAAAAAAAGAAATTACACACCCCTAGAAGCACAAAAAGACACGAGAGAGGCCTATAAACCATCCCAAGCACCAACAAAAACGCAAATAGTAACCCAAAAACACAAGAACAAGAACATAACATAACTGACAGAAAAGCATTGAAAACAACAACAACACCGACTAAAAACGTCGCCAAGACCCCTGAAAAAGCTAAAGAACACTAAACAGAACCGGCATAAGAGAAAAAGACGCTCAAAAGGAATCAAGTAAAATTTAAACGAATTGTTTGCGAGAGAGGCGGCGGGATGGCGGGGTGCTTTCCCGAAACGGACAGAGACGGCGGGCGGGACATCTCTGCCGGAGATGCCGACTGTGTTGAGTCGCACGGACCCTTCGTCCGTTTTGGGAAAGCCTACTTAAGTCCGCGCAACCGGTCGCAACCGGGGGTGCCAAATAGATTTATCCGGACAATTTGCTCCCAAAATGCTGAGCAAATCTAGAGAACAATCACAAATTTAACAGAGGTTTACCTAAAGCCTTTTCACACATCGATAAATGCAAAAAAGGTGTCCAAGTCATTTTTGTAAGCAAAACAACGTATTTTGAACATTTGTCAAGGAACATTTCGGAACATTTCGGAATCAAAGTCTAAATAAGTGAACAGTAAATTGTGTTCAATAAAATTTGAAACAGATCTAGAGTTCAAAACAAGTTACAAACCAGCTTTCATTGCAGTGAACAAATTTTAGAAAATGCTCTCGCCCAAAGACTGCTTTTCAGATGACGAGGTGAATTGCAGCGAGCAATTCTCTGCCGGTGATGTTTTAGCATGAGGAAGGTAACGGCGGCCATATTATCTGCCACAAGCCAAGAGGGCATCGCCGTTCATTTCATTTCTTATTCGATCTAAATATTTTTAAAAAACCATACAATATACAGAGACACCCACCGTATGCTATCTGTGGACAGATTTTGAAATAAAACTTTTGCGATATTGAGATGCGACGCGGCGAACTCTTCGCGGCGTTCGTGCCGAATGTTATCTCGCATGGGAGACTCGGATAACGTTGCGTGAGAACCCACCAGAATGGCGGATGTCCTGGACATTGGTCGATATTGTTCCCTGTGACGCCTTCTGGCAAGGAACCATATGCCCGCCGCCTCGACCGTCTGCTCGCGTATAAAGCCAGGTCATGGGCACCTTTCTTGCTCTCAGACGGCGATAACTACCCCCTAATGTCTCTCTATCTCTGCGCAGACTGCGGTGGATCCAAGACCGCCATCGCCATCGCGAGCAAGGACGGCAAGATAGTTGCTCGGGCGTATGGTGGGCCCTCGAACTTTGCCTACCTTGGTCTCGCCAATTTCGAGAAGGTGATCAAGTCTACCGTTGAAAGCGCTCTCGCAAATTATGCGAACTGGGAGGGAGCGAGCACACTTCCAACGACGGAGCCAGTCTTTGCTGCAGCGTGGTTTGGCATCTCAGGCGTCGACAGCCCAGCCAACGTCGCTGTGCTCACACCTGTGCTGTCGCACTTGCTGTCCATACCAATCGGCCCAAA
Source organism: Schizopora paradoxa (assembly GCA_001020605.1). Taxonomy (NCBI): domain Eukaryota; kingdom Fungi; phylum Basidiomycota; class Agaricomycetes; order Hymenochaetales; family Schizoporaceae; genus Schizopora; species Schizopora paradoxa. The sequence goes on from KQ086029.1 coordinate 17,285, forward strand.
GCTCATCATCTGCAATGACGCTCACTTGCTCGCAGCCCCGCTTCAGCTGCACAAGGACGTCCATCACGCAATAGCAGTCATTGGAGGGACGGGTTCCATTGCGGCGAGCTTCAGGCGCCTCGACGACGAAGCACATAAGGGAGCTTTGTTGGAGCTGGGTCGCATCGGAGGCTGGGGTTGGATACTTGGTGATGAAGGCGGAGGGTTCCATGTCGGACGTGAGGCAATCAGGCAGATTCTCTCGGCACACGATATTTCTGCACTCTACGTCGTAGATGATAATTCAGAATCTGGACCAACACAGAACGGAACCCACCTAGCGAAGTCCATTCTTACTAGTCGTATCATGGAACGCTTTGGCGTTTCCTCTCCACCCGAACTTCTCGCAGTCATTCACGACGCAGACCCCGTCGCCGGCGAGATACAAGCGCTCCCCGATACGCAGGCGTACAAGCTCGTACACAGAGAAAAGCGCCTTTCCCAATTGGCTCCGATCGTCTTCGAGGCGGCGTTCACTTCCAAGGATGCACTGGCGCTTTCTGTTCTGCGAGAAACATCACATGCTCTTGCACGCCAAGTATGCATGCTCCTGCGCCCCGAAGACAACGCTGATGGGAATGCATTCCCTCCTCGATCTGTCCGCGCTTCGGACAGTGTTATATGCTTTGGAGGGTCTTTAGTCGGAGTGCAGGATTATCGTGACATGGTTCTGCATCACCTCAAGAACGAGGGACATATTTTCCCGTATATCGAATTTGTGTCCGATCCAGCCGCGGCAGGCGCTACGGGTCTTGTGTCACAATTTGAATCTTTATTGTAAAACAGCGTTACAAGGACTAGGTGGACATTTTTGTACTTGATTTTAATGGACAGGGGTTCAAGGCTTCATATTCATCATCTAAGCCCGACGATTAGCGCCAGGCAAGGAATCCCGAACAATTTGCGCATACCTGCGTAATGAATCTCGAAACGCCTCTGACTTTCTTGCACTCTTCCCTCGCATTGGCAGCTCTAGGAGATTCCAGTGTTCCACGATCGAAAAATGCCTTTAAATATCTACCAAAGTTGTGTCAAAGGGGCCAACGTTAGGCACCATTACCACACGAACTTTAGGCATGTCTCCTCGCGAAAGTCGGCGTAAATTTTGCGATTGTATCGACGCTAAATGACGGTTGATCACAGTGGAATACGGCGCGGCGCCGAACGACGCACCTCCAATTTACGTGCCATTTCATCATAAATGTGGCTCTGATGCACCAGGAAATCATCGGACAGGACATAAAATGACACACCGGACAGGTACATCTCGAAGAGACACGCGGCCTTATTGCCACCATATCCTACAAATCGTTCATCGCACCTTCGGATAAATGAAGCACATGGTAAATGAAGCGCATATAGTCGGCTTACCAGGGAATTCCTGAACCCGGACCGTCTCTTCGGAAAATAACATACGGTTCGTATGAATGCTGGTACGTCTTGATTTTGTATATTTCTCCGGGACGTGAAGAGAAGAGAAACCTCGGATAGTCTGAGCTATTGTGACCCGGGGCCCAGCTGTTGTGGAACATCGTGATTCGAGATGCGTTGTATAATTCTGCCAAAGCCTAGGACTTCAATTACCACGAGCACCAGCCCAGAACTTCAGCGGGAAATTATCCAACCTTCTTATCAGCGGGGAACGTCGAGGCGTCAAGGCCATCTTCGTGCTTCGTGAACTCGAACGCCGGGACGACAAGCGCCGCTTCACCACTCCTTACCAGATTCTTGATCTCATCGCCCGCCGCGATTTTGAGCCTCTCTTTGAAATTTGTGCATGGCACGAAGTCGACATCAAGCATCATCACATAATCCGTCCTGGCGAACATGCGAGCAATATTCCTCCAGGTGTTGAACTGCCTGTCGCTCACGGTTGGGGTGACGACAAGGTGTATATCGACATTGAGCGCCATAAATGGTGAGGAGGAATAGAGTTGATGGAGGATGCTGACGAAACCGCTGCCAGAATCTGTATTGAGCTCCTTCTTCGAAACGTGAATCGTTGCAGAAATTGGCCCTTTATATCGTTCTACGAGTTGCTTGAAGACAAGGAAGCGGTCGCGGGTGACCAAGGTGGTGATGGTAATGTCTTCGCTGTCGTGCTCGAGAGATGCACGATAATAGTACGGGATAACTTGCATATTATTTTGGTCGTTGAAAGAAAGGTGCTCTTGAGAGGTCGCAAACGCTTTCGAGAAGAATATTCCAGCATCTGTCGACGGCGGATCGCGTTCTCTCGTGAAGCCGGACAACAGGTAGCTTCCCTCGGGTTCCAGTCTATCCCAATAGATCTTTTCGCCAAAAGTTTTTGAGAAGAAAAGACGCGACTTCGCATCATCCGTCATTCTTGAGCTGCGAGGATCTGCGTTATCGTTCTCTAGGTCCCCCATATGTTGTAGGAGGGTCAAGCTTTCTACCATTTCACGAGGCAGCTGAATGATCGCCATTCGAGTGACAGAAGAGATGATGGTGTTCGTCGTATAGACAGCAGCAACGCAAACATAGAGAACTAGAGCGACCCTCGTGTAGCCTGAAGCGAAAGGAACGAAATTTGAGAATAAAACCATCGAGTTGCGAGTATGTTGGTGGTAGGAAGAAGAGTTGGGTGGCACTGATTTCGGGGGAGCTAAACGCACGAGGCCGTCGATCACGTCCCTCGCCCCTGATCGTCGTTCGACAGGTTGAATAGAACGGATACAAAAAATTTACATGTATAATTCATTTCTTTCTAAACAATTTGCATTATCCCCGCACAAATACACCGATCAATTCTATATAACACGAGAAGTTAGATACGACCGTACTGTAGTTCATATGATAAACGATAGCAAGCAACGTCCACGACGTGGAGGAGAGAGAATATGATTCGCCAATTAGTCCGATGGCCGTTGCGTCGACGAGCTCGCGCAATCTGAGCCATCTGTACCCATCAGCTTCATTGTCTCGTTCCGTAGCTGTTCCCTTTCCTTGTACAACTGCTGCATGTACTGCGGGTTCGATGGATTGGGACCTTCATCTTGATACAGTCCATGTGACTCGATGTAATCAATGACGCTTGACGGCAGAAGATAGCGAACAGAGAGGCCGCGGCGGAGAAAGAGTCGGACTTTCGTCGACGACACGTCGTTCTGAATCATTTGAGAGATAAGGTAGATGTTCCAGCGCCACTTCGCAAGGGCCTCCGTTGCTTGCGCCATGTCCGAGCCTGCCCGCTCAATGATCAAGCATCCGTATCGGCCGAGTATATGGTCCAACTAGAGCAAAAACCAGGTTAGGTTCACATGAAGAACGAGACAGAAGTCAGGAAACACGAACATCCTCTTCAGACCAGACACCGGGTTCGGACATGGTACTAATCAAATCCGAACCGGCCAGTAGCATAACTCGCACTCGCCGCATCTTCCCGTCCTCTGCTTCCACACCGCCCAATACATCGTTGATTTCATGATCAAAGTGATCCAGCACAACAGCGGTACGTTGATAAGACTGGAATGCCTCCCAAGGGTCGACCATAAGTCCAGAGCTGGGTTCTGAGGCAACGGCAATATTGCACATATCCACACTGAGAACATTCAACGAGTAGAATTAGAAGGAATTGGAGTTCACTCACCGATGGGTCGCACTCAGAAGACCAGGTTTCTTGTACATGTCGCTGACTGGACTGAGATACCCGCCCATGATCTCGAAGTCTGTGTTTTGGCGAACGTAGTCGCTCGCCATCTCGAACATCCGGAGGTGCAAATACGTGACGGGGCTGAATGAACCGCAGGCGACGAGTACGACAGGCTGTTTGTCAGGATTCCGCATCTTGGAGAGCAGCCGCTCCCTCGGGAAGGTGTAGTCAGCTGGCGGGCCAGTCATCGTGGATGGGCGTTGTCGGGCAAGTTGTCGCAGGAGGGCTCGTCGCTGCCCACGACGAGCAATGATGTGGTAGGAAGCAAAGTGGAGGACGAAGCGCAGCGTCGGCGAGTGTGGCTGTATGCGCTCAGGTGGAATGCTGTCTGTAATCTCTCCCCACCGAATTTTTGTGACACTTGCACGCACCTGACTCAATGTCCGCCTATCAGGGAAGCCCTTCTCACGATGGCAGCAATTCCACCAATAAGATAATTAGCAGCAAAGTCCGTTACATGTACCATGATACAAATTACAAGCAAAAGTATGCAACAGCGGCGGGCGAAGGTATCTATTTAATATCCGGAGGGGCGTGCATGGGACTTTGATGTGTCGTACGCTCGAATGATTCGAGTCTGGTCTTGGCGAGTCGAATCCTCTGTTTGGCTGAACGCAAACCCTCGGTTTCGCCTCATTCTTTGCACCGCGCGGACCTTCTTGATCGCCTTCTGGAACCTAAACGGTGTCATATGGTCAAGCTTTGCTCGTCGGGAAAGAGGCAAAGTCACGTACTGCTCTTGCCGAGGCCGGTAGTCTGGAATGTTGTACTTCTGTAGCTCCTGAATAATGTGATACGATGAGGGCATGTACGTCCGTTGATAACTGTGGGGATGTGCGTCAGCAATGTGTCAAATGAAGATTTGCAAACCCCCAACACGTACTATTTCCAAACAAAGTCCCGCGCCAAACAGATTATAGGGACGAGCAAAAGAGTGAAGTAAAACACCGCGTCACCCCATAAGCGGGGCACGATACCCTGGTACTCCTTGGAAAATCCTATTGCTGGCGCAACAACAGCGTATAACGGGAGGAAGAGCATGGTGAAGACAAAGGATCCCGGAATGGCCGCCACGGTGTACTTTGTCCAAATACTGTAGAAGGAAAATAGTCAGCTAACCTCGGATGAAATGAGGAGAATAAATCTGACTGACTCGGAGATAAGTGCAGCCTTCCCCAAGACGGTTAACAAGATGGAAAGGTAAAGCATGGTACCCCAGAACCATATACCTCCGTCGAGGCCGTTTGACTGTTTCAGGTCTCCCCAGAACAGAATTACAGTGAATGCGAAGGCGATCTGACGGACGAATTTTAATCGTTTTGGATGTCAGGGAAGTAAAATTCACTTACGATACTATGGAAGAAAGCGTTCGCCACCCACTGCCAAAACGCCCTCTTTGTAAAGAAGAAATTCCGTTGACCTAAGATGTATAGTTGGGGATAGCGATCGAGGACTCGTGCGGACACGAATTGATCGAATATGCCAATAACAAGGGGCGGAAGGAGCGTGAATACTACATTGTATAGCGAGAAGGTCCATGACTCGAACGAGACTTGTCCAGAGAAGTTGTTAAGGAACGAAAACTGCAATTGAATTTAGCATTTTTCGTGCAATGCAAGAAGAAAGACACTGACCCAGAACTGCGTCATATAAAGAGCGATGTTCTTGTAGAAAGAGTCTAACCCGGGCGTCAGCCAGAGTACGAAACGACAATGGAAAGCACCAACAAAGAATAAGCTTTGATAATCGTCGGTAGCTCCACGCGCCATGAACGAGTAAAAGCTTTTTGAGATATCTAAACTGAGAGATTGCGATGTCTGACGAGCGAGCCGCTTGAAGGCCCTGGACTTGGAATCAGCTACATGCCATAACTTTTGAGTAAGGACGTTCTTACCTCCACTCCGGAGATACCAACACCGACATGCGCCGCCTGTATCATACTAACGTCGTTCGCACCGTCTCCAATGGCCAATAAAATTGACTTTTGGTTCTTCTTAACTAACTTGACGACAAGAGCCTTCTGCAAGGGAGACACGCGACCTGCACAACACGTTAGAAAATGCGAAGATGATTCAGCAGAAGGACAATAACATACAACAAATGACAGCCTTGCACATAATAGCTAGCTCGAGGAAAGTCTTGGAGATGTCCTTCTCCAGGGCGAATGTTAGACTCTTTCCATCTGACACCGATAATTAGAAACAACCGAAAGAGACCTGAAATGAGTTTACCAATGACCAGGGCTAAATCTTCGAGTTCACCACTCTTTCTTTGACTATTGATAGCCGTCAAACGTTTCGTGATAAATTCCTTGGTCGCGATGGCAGTCTCTTCATTGACGATCACCTTCCACCTTTGTCAATACAACGTTCAGATCAATATGAATTCAGCGTACGAGATTCATCGACTCGGAAATCAATCGACAGGACAACCCAATATTGATAGCAGTCTCTTGTCTGTCACCGGTGAGAACCCAAACCTAGACCCACATAAGTACACAGGCAAGAAACCTTCAAAGTTGGAATCCCTACCTTGATACCGGCCATCTGAAGAGTATGAATTGTGTCAGGGACACCCTCTTGTAGCTTGTCCTCAATCGCAGTAGCGCCCAAAAGAGACATGTCCTTTTCCAAAAGTTCCGCAGCTTTGTCCAAAGCTTCCCCGCGCCCATTGATCGTCGAAGCAGCCTGATCATAGATCGTAGACCATTCCCTATATTCGGCCTCGGAAATATCCCGGTATGCAAAGCATAGCGTACGAAGTCCTTCGGTCGCATAGTCCTCTAGATGTACGAGGGTCTTCTCCACAAACCGTTGATTGGGACCAAGGCGTTCGAGAATGACCGTATCCGCGCCTTTGCAGTATAACTTGATCTGACCTTCGGGCGTCCGGACGACAGTAGACATTCTTTTTCGAGTCGAGTTGAATTCGCACACATTCAAGATCTCAAATTCCTGCTGTACTCCAAGGGCGTCGATGAAGACGGATTTCGGCTTTCGAGTCTGTCGGGAAATTCCATTAGAGATCACTTCGAGCAGCAACCTATGGCGCCAATGAAAACTCACATGGAATTGAAAACCCAGTAGCTCCGCCCCCGCCACGAGCGCAGCTTCATCCGGACTACTAGCCTGATAAACCGTCTTCCCGTCTTTTACTTCTGGGATGACCGTATGGCATACAGAGAGCAAACGCATGAATTCCGTCATCAACTGTCCGTCCGGAACACCAGTGCCCTTTTCAGAGACGTCAACGAACGGGTTCGCGCCTCCCCGAGCGTGGCTTTGAAGAGCAGACTTGAGCTCTTCAAACGGCCGCCAGCCTTCTTTTCCCTCGTCTGCGTCGCCTTTCTTGTTGTCGTCTACCGAATCGGCATACGGAACACCAACGATCGAGCAACATCGAAATTCCATCTCGTTTCTGGTAAGTGTTCCGGTCTTGTCCGAAAAGACGTACTCGATCTGGCCGAGTTCTTCGACAAGCGACGACGTCCTGCATAATGCAGGAGTATCCGTCTTTTCGTAGTACATGTCTAGATCGAAGTTTATGAGTTGAGCTTGCTGGAATTTTACCACCTCCATCGTCACAATGAGCGATATGGGGATTAAGTTGTTGTAGAGAATGATGAACGTCAGTATATCTTTTTCATAAACACGTCAGCTGCTGATAGCAAGTAAATATTCGTTCAATACCTTCGATGAACCCCTTCGCTGAACGAGGACGAAAATTCAGCAACAAAAACATCGTACAAGACAATCTGACCTACCCCTGCCGGTGATGGTGTTGGACTCGACTAGGTACCATTGTTGACTAGATAAGAACCACTACAAGATACATCGTCAAATCAGGATGTATTAGCGAAGGCAAATGCACTCACAGTGCGAATACTACTTCCAATGGTACTCCCGATTGACAGAGCAAGGAGAAGTCCGAAGAGAAATATAATGTGGATGTTCACTTGTCTCTCGACAGCGGTTCGCTTGATTGGTGCAGCACTTATAAGATGAAAATGTTTGGAGTTACTTTTCAGTGCTGAAGAGAGGCGACAATATTTACGCACGTCGCATTCCGCATGAGCTTCGTTTCATGCCCAGTAAACACTACAAGACCATACGCCCAAGGTGTGTTACGCATTTGCGCGCCTCGAAGCAGAATTTGGTCAGGTCCCAGGGGCACCTGCTTGGGGGTACCCATCTCAGTGATGAGATCCAAAGTGCCTACACGCGCATAAACGACGACGAATTAATGGACTTGGGTGACGCAACTGACCTTCGTAAGTGTATAAGCTATTATTAGGCTGTTCGCTGCGAAGCGACCCGCTTAAGGCCATGACGGACTGGGGATTCGTTAAATGGGACGTCAATGGGGATGCTTGCTTGATCTTCAAGTTAGTCTCGCTGTGAAAATGGGACGATTTGAGTGAAGCTTCCGAAAAAACGACGATGGAATTCATACCCATCCAAATTACTCGTTTCGATGTAGCACAGGCCCTCTGGTTCAGAACTTGATACAAGAACCACATCGGCAGGAATGAAGTCATTGGATTCTATCCGGACAACGTCCCCGACCTGGATATCTTTCCATTTTTTCGACGCGAAGGAGCCATCAGCGATTAATACTTTTGCACGGCGTGCGTTCAGTTCCTTGTCGGACTGGTGACGCTTGAGGTCTTCTTGTGTCTCCTTGAAAGCGGAAGCTAAGAGGACGGCAGCTAAGGGAAGAATTGTGGTGTATTGGTTGGTAGGAGAGACATCGGGGACTTGTTGGATGCATGCGGTGAAGAGGAAGAACAAGTTGGCATATTTGCTGAATTGCTCTGAGAAATACATTGAGTAAAGGATCGAACTCGACGTGCGTTCCAGAAACTCACCAGCAAGGAACTTGGGCACAAACGTGACGGCGTTGTATTTGCTTGTGCTAACGTAGTTATTCACGAACTCCGTATTCCGTTCCCCATTGAAATCATTGAGCGCAATGACTCTCTCCCCAGTCAGGACCCTTTCCTTCTGCCAAGGCCATCTCCATTTCCTCGGTCGTCTCGATTTCGAAGCCTTGCTGCTGCGCGTAGAAGAGGAGCCGGGAAACGAGCCAGAGCCGCTAAACGGGAGTTTCGACTGCTCTGGAGGCATGTCCTCGTCGAAAGTCCATCCCTGCGGTTGACCAGAACCTGGCAGAGTGATCTTAGAATGCCCAGCGGGGTTTGCAGCTGCGCTCGTTAACGGTAAGCCCGACTCGACGCTTTGCATCGGTACAGGTCGGCCAAAAGCCGAGTCTGGCACGTCGTCATCGTCAAAGAAGGGATCAAGGAGTTGAGGAGAAGAATTATGTTGTTGAGGAGGATAGCCGTCAAATGTGCTTGCGGGAGCGTACTGGCGCGACGCGGGGTTGGCGGAAGAAACTAGGCGAGCAAAGTCGTCTGCCATCGTCGCAGACGATAGAAAGGGGTCCCGCCGCCGCCGTTGGAGATGTGGTGAGCTCGACGAGCGCTGTTGGATGTGTCGAGGAAGGCAGTTGCTTGTGTTGCGCGGTTGGCAACGAATTTCTGCTGCGAGATGCGGCAGTTGTGTTTCTCACGGCGTTCTCACTACGAAACGCGACACTCTTACGTCCATCGTGTCCCGCTCTCCACCTATCATTCGTATTCCAAATTCCATTGAAAAGAGAACAAAATACATCAAGAACACGATATCCCCATCGGAGAAAAAAAGAAAAATCATGCATCAACGCCAGCGTGATCTTGCGGGGTTTCTTCACCGTCCGGAATTTTCTCCTGCTTCATGTCGTCTGTCGGTGGAGGTTGGACGTCCTTGACGGGCTCAAGCTCTTTCTCCTGCTTCTGCCGTTCATTCTCCTGCTCGACGTCCTTCAGCACATGCTCGTCCAAGCTCCCCCCACAGCATCCACTACAACCGCCCCTCAAGGTCGGTTCTGACAAGGTTGAGCATCGCATTCGAACTGCGGCGACATCACTTACTGCCTTGGCACCAGTAGGTGCAAAACATGGAAACTACAGTCATTATTCGTAAGTCATCTACAGTCGAAATTTTCAGCGAAACTCACAACAGGAATCCATTTCACCACAGCGGGCTTCAAGCCACTAGTACTGCTTGGTCAAGGTGAAGAATACAAAGGTGCTTACCGGTCTTCTTATGCGTCGGGCTTTTAGCCCTACACGTAATTTCGCATCATTAATGCCCTTTGACCTTGTATCACCCCCTCCTACTTGGTGTCACCAGTATCATGATCATCTCTACCCTACGAATATCTATCAATACACAGGATTGCCGTGGATCCGTATTACATTGTTATTTCCTGCATTGAGCCTCGACTCGGAGCCTCAACGTCCTTGCACCAGTAATCTATGAGCCCAGCAACCCTACTCACAAGAAAGTCGTACTCGTCGTTTAATTTCCGAATGAACAACCCACAATGCGCCTGCACTTCATCTTCTGCATGCCGAATTTTGACCTTCTCCCAACTATCTCTCGCTTCTTTACCAGGGAGAACGATAAAATGACGTGGTGGTCTCTTGTTGTGTAAGTTCTCTTCCACACGCTGCTGTCGAATCTCCTGTTGAAGCTTCAGGATATCGTTATGGTCGTAATCGCCGATCTCGTCCAGTTCTGAAATTGAGGATGCATCGCTTGTCGAACGGTGGATGAGCTGAAGATCGGCCGTACTGTTTGGTATAATCCCGGAATGACTGCTCGCGGAGTCCTGGTATTTTAATGCTGGGATGCCCGCGTCTCCAACAGTTTCCGTCCAGTAGTTGATCCATCTTCCCTTCCATTTTCTAAGACGCGAAAACCTGTCCACGAGCTCCGGTGGATCAAACATGCAGATTCCGAATTCGAGATTCTTTGCGATCCATCTATACATTGACGTGAACGGGTCGTCCTTGTGTCTCTTCAGCCAGATGACGAATGGGTTTGCGGCATGTTTGGATGCAAAGCCGTCGATCTTTGCGCTCAACGAGAAACCATGAAGATGATGATGATGCTTCGGCGCTCGCTGTTCTCCCTCAGCGGGTTCCGGCGGCGAGCGTGAGTCGTCGGTCGAGGTAATGGACCGAAGATCATCAGGCAACGAATCAACACCTGAAAGGCATTGGTTAGAATTACGTCCAGTGCACTTCATTTGACTGGAACAAACTTGGAGTCTCAGGAAGCTGCACGGCGCTATGATTGTTCATCTCTTTCTCCGATTTTGGCTTTTCATCATCCTTCGGAAACAGAGACGCTATCCCGCTAAGGATAACATGCGGATGCATCCCTAAGAATGGGACATCAAAGAACGTCATCCCTATTATTCGCGCAGCTTCTGGTCTTTGACTAAGCGCAGCATCTGCGGCCAGGAGTCCTCCCATCGAGTGGGCCAACAGGATGACGGGTCCAGGAGGGTCAATCTGAAGCTTCAACCTGCACCGTCGCGAGTCAAACAATAAAACCTTCATAGCTTTGGAGACGCTGATACCAGACTTACCAGTCCAAGAAATGCGTTGTCGCTTCAGAAATGGGACGAACACTCTTGTAAGTCGGATACAACATACTCAGAAGTGTAATATTCTTTGGGAGCCGGGGTTCTAATCGTTTGTGCAGATCGGTGGGGAATGCCTATCGTTAGAGCGGTGTTCGAATATTACGACGTTGCAAATTCACATTGAATCAAGAAACAAAAACCTGGAAAGATGTATGATCGCCTGGACGGGGCCAATGTGAGAGTCGAACCAACGATCCGGATATCAAGACGAGACTCACCTCGAAAGCCATGTATGTAGATAAGTCGCACTGTGATCTGATTTTCCGATGTCATCTGCTCAACTTTAGAGCTTCGTCCACACACACGATGGTAGTCAATGTCCAAGAACGATCACACCCATCTCCGAAGTCCAAACTCTCTCACCGCGGAAATAATTACGTAAGCACAGTATTTTGTAAGTTAAGACGAAAGTTCTTCAAGCAAACGGCGATAAATCAGTGTGATCAATGTTCAGGGACTACTTCATTGACTCACCATGTAGCGCAGACGATAGGACTCTCAATGACGTCTTCCAAATTCGATTACTCACCTATGCTGTATCATTCATAGGGAACGAAGGGGTAAAGATGAGCGTTTTAGAAAGTTCGTAGTATAGGTCGTTAATCCATGACTTTAACATGCTATTCGCTATCTGAAATCAGAGCAAGAATCATCCTGTAGCGACCTCGATGAGTGTACATTCATTTGAAACTGTGCAAAAAGACGCACCGGTAGAGATAGTAAAAGAAGGACAGTAAGTAAAACCCAAGCTTAATAAAGCTCTCTTTCTTATGATTGGGCAGCGTCCTAAATATCTCCGTCGCGTCGTACATATGATCCTTATTCACAATCCTGGTTTTCATACCTATATGAGACCAACGAGAATTTCTGAATTACTTGTGCGACTCACTTATTGCAGTTAAAGGCGACCAGCGGCGCGTTGAGTAGAAGAGCGGTCCATTGTCCCGATAAGAGGAAGAGTAGTGTCAGGAAGAGATGCGCGCCGTTCTCCGGTAGAACAAACTTGAACAGGCCACGAGTTTGCATCGTTAGCGAGGGAACACGTTTTCGAGACACACCTGGTTCAATTTGTTGCAGAGGTCTATGGGGTTGATGTAGTCGCACTCGAGGTCAGAGAACATGATAATCTATGAAGTACACCGGTCGGAACATCTTTCTCCATTGTCAGAATTTGTGAACGGCGTACGAAGAAGACCATCGTAAACAGGAGCACGGCAGCCATCAAGACCGCAAAAAGAAACAGCCAGCCTGGACAAACTTTGCTTAAGCACTTTCAGCCTCTTCTTATCACACAGACAGACGTACCTTCGCTTCCCATTGCTAAAGGATTGAGCAAAGGTCGTTCGGAATGACAGAAGACGAGGAGAGGATGAAGACGAAGACAGACTGGGCAGAAGACGAAGACGCGTCGTCCTCGTCGTCAGCGTTTCGCCTCCACGTGGTCCGTGCACGCCTGCTCTCTCGCTTCTGCTCGTCGACTCGCACAACGATGCTGACACGGCTTGACAGGCTCAACCACACGCGATTCTAACATCCCTCAACCCTCTATTTATTTCATTTCAGATGCTTTCGTCGCAATGATGAATATAGTCTACGGAGCGGGGCGCAACGCTGCAAGTCCTTCGGCGCTGCACCTTCGAATGTTGCAGTCGATCGGGACACGGACACCTTCTCGACTTGGGACACAACATCTGGCATTCCAACGTTTCCTACCTCTGAGCACTGGAAATCTTCTTTGCAGTATCCAACGCTCGGGCTCGCCGCGAGAACGAATCCTTTCTCTCAAGCCTGTAGACCCAACTTTACAATGTCCTCGACGTTGGTCACACTCAAAACCTCAGGCCCGAAGCACCCTCAGGGAGCGACTTTCGCAATTTTGGAAATTATCCGCGAAAGGAGAAGAAGACAGATCCAAAAGCGCGTCCTTTGCTAAAATGATCGCTTTGGCGAAACCGGAGTCAAAACCTATCGGGATCGCGATCGGCTTATTGCTCGTTTCGTCCTCCGTTTCCATGTCCGTGCCATTCACGATCGGAAAGTTGATCGACTATTTCTCAACGTCGAGTCCTGTTCGTGTTTCATGTTTGTTGCACCATCTTACTGTATCTGACACCTACACTTCACAGCAAATCCCGCTGGGCTTGTCACCTTTACAGGCTGCTCTGATACTTCTTTCCGCGTTCACGCTGGGCGCCGTCGCGAATGCTGGTCGAAATATGCTCATCCGCTTAAGTGGCCAGCGCATCGTCGCTAACCTGCGCCAGAGAACGTACAGCGCGCTTTTGCGACAAGAGGTTGAGTTCGTCGAGAAGGGAGAAGGAGAAGTTCTCAGCCGGCTGAGCGTTGATTCAAGTATCGTCGGAGAGTCGTATGTTCATAATCTTCTATCCATAATTCAATCAAAATGATGTCTTTCGTCTTAAGGTTGACACAAAATCTCAGCGACGGTCTTCGGTCGGTCGTCATGGCCTCGGTTGGATGTGTGTATAATCTTCTTTCAAGATTCTTTCGATGATCGCTAACTCTGAGAGAAGTAGGAGCGATGTTCTACATCTCCCCTCAGTTGACGGTCTTGATGCTCGCCGTCGTTCCACCTGTCTCGCTCGGTGCTGTGAGCCAAGAAGCATGCCACTATGGGATCTTTCTAACTTTGGAATTCGGCAGGTTTTATACGGTCGATTTCTCAAGCAATTATCCAATCGCACGCAAGAAGCCGTTGGTGAAATGACAAAAGTTGCCTCGGAATCACTCTCGGCATACAGAACTGTACAGGCTTTCAATGCGCAACAGCAGGAAGAGCTCAAGTTCGCAAATCGTGTGCAGAAGGTCTTGGACCTCGCGAAGAAAGAGGCGATCGCAAGCGGTGTTTTCTTTGGTGCAACCGGGTGGAGTGGAAATGTAACCATTCTTTGCCTACTTGGATACGGTAAGCCTGCAGCGTTTGCCCTTCTGACATATGCTTCAACATGTAGTTTTTTAGGCGGATCTTTGGTCTCACAAGGCATCATATCGGTTGGGGATCTGACAAGTCTTTTGCTGTATACTGTCTACGTTGGTAACGGTTTACAGTTGCTCATGTAAGCTCAAAAATGGCATTTGGAAATTATTAAATGCTGATTCATTGCAAAAGGTCCTTCTTTGTACGTTCTCCCATGTCTACACTAATTTCGTTCCACTGAAATAGCGAAGTCTTCAATAATGCGAGGCCTGGGAGCGGGATCCCGCATTTTCGACTTACTTGAACGTCAACCTGCGATTCTTCCTGACACAGGTGTCCAACTTGCGGGAGGCCGAACGGGAAGCATCCGATTCGAAAATGTACAATTCGAATATCCGAGCCGAAAGGGTGTTGAAGTCCTGAAGAACTTCAACCTTGAGCTCAATGTCGGAGAGAGCGTTGCCATCGTGTAAGGCCATCCAATTGGTCCGCCTTAGTACATTATTTGTTAACCGCAATGTGTTGCAGCGGGAAAAGTGGAAGTGGGAAGTCAAGCGTCCAGTCACTGCTTCTGAGGTACTATGACCCAATCAGCGGCAAAATAACTTTCGACGGGCAAGGTGTGCTCTCTAAGCCAAGTCTATGGCCTTATATACTAAATACCATTGCTATTAGATATCCGCGAATTTAACCTAGCGTCTTGGCGTGACCACATAGGCATCGTCCCTCAAGTAAATTGCTCGATATTTCTCTCGTGCTGTATTCGAAGACACACTGCTAACGAAAGGCTTATACATCCAGGATCCAGTGCTATTCACAGGGACCATCGCATCAAACATTGCTTTCGGAAGATCATCAGTGTCTCGTAACGATATCGAGGAGGCGGCAAGAGATGCGAATTGCGAGTTCATCTGGGGTATGCCTAAAGGTTTCGACACAGAAAGTCTGTTCTTGAAATCTCTGATTTACGTGACTTCTGCTGACGAGGGACGGTCATGCAGTTACGCGTCTCAGTTTGAGCGGCGGGCAAAGGCAACGCCTCGCGATTGCTAGAGCTTTACTGAAGAAGCCGGTGATTCTCGCTATGGACGAAGCTACCAGTTCTTTGGATGCCGCATCCGAACATAGAGTGCGTATGATTCTCTAGTTTCTCTGCTTCATTCTTGCTCTGACCCTCATCTCAAGGTCAATGATGCCATTGACAAAATCTTGGGTTCGAAGAAAACGACATGCTTCATTGTTGCGCATAGGTTGTCGACAATTGCGCGCGCGGAACGAATCCTCGTCCTTGATGGTATGTTAATGATTTCTCGCTCAAATAGCAATGGTTCTGACAACAATCGTAGGAGGGCAAATTGTCGAGATGGGATCTTATGCCTCACTTGTAAGTGCCATCCATAGGGACGTGTCGTGAAGACTTACATTCCTACAGTTGGCGAAAGACGGAGGTTATTTCAGATCTCTCATGGCCGCACAATTAGACTCCACAGTACGAGGAGTGAGCTTCACGGCAAAATAGACGACGACACGAATCATGTTCAGCTCGTTCTCGAGCTGTCGGACGAACATTACTAGATGAATATTTTAGACATATTATAGTAGACAAAACCTGGCGACGATACATATCTATGTAGATTGAGCGTATTCCGATAATGTTTGTACATTCCCCTCCACTCTTTCAATAAAAATATGAATATTCTTCAGAAGGGTTTCTTCGTTAGGGCCAGGAAATTTCGATGCAAAAGATGTCTCGAAGAGCTCCTTGTCATCTTCTTCGCCATTCTTTCTGCTAAAGAATCGTAAATTACAGCCCAAAGTATCAAGCTATTCGCTAACCGGGATATCCTCCATTCAGATTCCCATTTTCTTGCCTTGTCAAGGAACACCTTGCACGCCAAGCCCTCGTTGTGCATTTCCTCGCGTTCGGTGACGGTGGAATCATGGAGGTAATGATGTTGCCAGACCTCATCTGAGAATCGAGAGGCATTGTCGATGTGTAGCGAAGGGAAGTACGTTCGCATCTGTTTGGGAAGCATGTACGATTCTTGCGAATTCCATAGACGATATATGTGCTTTATTGCAAAAAGAGGTTGAAGTTATAGATCCAATCTTTTCAGGTAGACTGCTCACCGTCTCACAAAGTCCCAGTATAGCTGTTTGGAATATCTTCCGCAAGCTAACGTTAGACTTAGCTTTGGATATACGCTGTAGTTTCTTGATGTCTTCTCCACTGAGAGCACCGTTCTGCGAAGGAAGGCCTCCGTTCGGCTTCAAGGATGTTAGATACTTCTCGACTTCGAGAACGCAGTGTTGTCGAGTACGCTCTACTTGCACGAGGAGTCTGAGTAGGTGTGGGATGAGAGGCCACTGCAAAGGGGGCTGGACAATATGTCGTATTAAAGCGAAAGTCGTTTCGTTGTCGATTGGGCCATCCTTGTCTTTGACAACTTGTCCATTGACACGCGCCGCTGTGTCGAAATATGTGAGCAACATTTTGACGAGTGTACAAATGACTGCACGCACTAAGCAGAGAGTCCTTGGACTTTTGGTCGTGGTGATCCCTATCCAAGTTTTCGAGAAGGGGGGCCTGAGCGACAGACATGGTGCATGGTGGTCAAGGACACAAGTCGAACGCGATCATCGCCGATCGAAACGCGATCGAAACGCGAACCGTCACAAATTCACGCGTTTGCCTTGTCACGATGCATGCTGCATGTTTGTTAAAAATGGCAATTATAATGTACGTAGTAAGCTTTATGTGTCTAACGATGATTGAAGTTCTAAAAGATACAAATCGATGGAATTTAACGAGGTTTGAATCATTCCTCGTCCGAACCCGGGCCTCTCGTGAACGCATCCCAACAGCGTTGAATCACGTTTTTGGCAAGAACAAAAGGTGCGCCAGACTTCGTCGTGTCCCACATTCGAATCATCAAGTCACGTTGAGCACCAGACTCAATGCTATCTCGCACTATCGAGAGCAAGTGCTCCGTCGGAGAAAATATTCGTCGCACGTAAACATCCATCGAAGGAAGGGACGAGGGTATGCGAATCAAGTGGGACTCCATTCTGCAGAAAAAGCAGTATCATTAGCATCGACTTCAGAGCAAGAGCAATTTGGAATATAGTAGACTCACGCAATATTTGGGTATGGATGACGTGCAGGCCCATAATGATCTTGGTAATCGTGAGGCGCCGTCCCAGGATGTGGAACTACTGGCGATCCATCTACACCTTCCGCCGAGTCATTTGTCCTTCGTACGTTTTCCCGTACTCTCCGCACTTCGCTCTCGAACCAAGCCCTCTGATCAAACTCCTTTGCCCGCATCCACTTGGTTTGCCGCTCGAGGTCCAACAACATGAGGTCCATCTTTTCCTGCGTCGCCCAACGACTTCTGCTCATCCATATGTACCACCCTTCCTCCCAGAAACGAACGTCCCTCGCAGACGGTCGGCCATCGACGTTGGGGCCTCCAACAATTCCGTCTACGACAGCGCCCTCCGGTTGCCCTTCTGGAGGTAGAGGAAATTTGAGATCATAGGTCTGAACGGTGGGAGGCTGAAGTCCACCAGAAGTGCTTGCTTCGTTTGCTCGAGATTGGGCCATGACTGCCTTTACTTCGTGCTTGAACACACGGCGGATGCAAAACGTTCGGCACCATGGTTCTTGACTGTCATATCGACCGCGGGCAGTCTGAGTAAACCAGCTGAAACAGTGCTCGTCCGTTTTGGATAAGTATCTTCCTTGATGGATTTAGTGAAAGTAATTCGAAACTGAAAGAGTGACGCTAACCTGTGGTGATACGGATGGGCGTGAATGTCGACAACCAGGTTGCCGACGTCGTCTGGGCTCTTTCTGCTGACTTTCTAGGCTCCATGACGCCGACCATGGCTGATATTGCGCCAATTCAGCTTCAAGCACTGTCAAGTAGATCGTATACGTATGCTGCCGGGCGAGGACGCGAGCTGCTTTGTAAGCAAAACACCGGCCCTAAACTCTGGCCTATAAAACGGAGAAATTTTCTCTGAATTTTCTTCACCTGAACTCCTTCGAAGGACCGCCATCGCAGCACACGCACGAACAGCTTGCCTGTCTCCTTTCGCTGTGGGGAAAGTCCCCGGAGAACGCGCGACGAGGAGCTTCGTGCTCGCCATCCTCGAACAAAGAAGAGCAGCCTTCGCTAGTCACGACGGAACTCGAGGATGGAGGTCGGGAAGGTTCTGTAGGAGTTGAAGTGCTCTCGCTCTTCAGGCTACTTCCTCCCATCCTTTTCGCATCCTATCCATGCATCGTAGGGCACGTGCTGTCGCGAAGATATGAGTGCGGCGTGTGCGCTCCAACCTGCGTGCAGTAAGTGATAGGCATTCTATGCTCATTTTCACAGTTACGCGGTCCCGATTTCCTTTGGATCTTCCAAGTAGTCGGAACGGAATGGGGCTTACTCTCGAATGGAGTTTGGAATTTTTTGCGACGCTGTCCCTTCGGTGACATATTGTGGACACAGGCTAGCCTCCTGACATCGCGGTGAGTTTCGAATTCTTGCCCGATTCCCTCTTCTTCACTTCGTATGATGCTTTGATGCTTTTGAATTTCTTCAAGGAGTATACCGGTTTGTCTAACGATGAATCTGGGCGAGCTCCACAACTTGACCTTCTGAACTTTCTATCTCATTCTCAAAACTTTTGATGATTCCGGAGAACTGACTTGATATCTCAGACGGTACTTGTGAGGGTCGTCCGTCAGGGTATTCTTGATTGGATGAACATGAACGTAGTGAAGCTTGCGTGTCAAGGTGTAGATTACAAAGTACGATATGATACATTTGTATACTACTGCGTGTAATGTCGTTTCTCCCAATTGCAACGCATCGTTCCTAACCAAATATTGTTGACCCGATACTTTCAAGTGTCATCTATATCGAAGGGAGAGACTCTGCGGAAGATCATGTTCTGTTGAAACTGCGTACGTGTTCCAACGGCTCGCCGCAGCAGGGCGTTGCGGTTTGAAGCTAAAACTGGCTATAGTTACTCGCTGTCCGCAATCAGTGCCATGATCATTCTGCAATAGAGATGAGCATCTTCCGTCGCAAACGATTTGCATATGTTGCGCACCGGTATAGATAGTAGAAGAAAGATAGCAGATAGAATCCGAGTTTGATAAACGATTCCTTCTTGTGACTAGGCAGCGTCCGGAAGATTTCTGTTGCGTCGTATAGATGATTCTTGGACAAGATTCTGGCGAAACAAGTTAAGTCCTGGTCTGTACCACGAACATAGATATGTATTGCTCACTTGTTCGCATTATACGCGACCAAAGGTGCGTTTAGCAGGAAAGCCGTCCATTGACCAGTTATTAAGAATAACGTCGTGAGGAATGCATGAGCCCCGTTCTCCGGAAGTACAAACTAAAAGTTTCCAGTTTGGCGTCGCAAAAGGTATATGAGTTGGTGCCGTAGATTCAGAGAAACGTGATGACGCACCCAATTCAACTTCTCGCACAGGTGTATAGGGTTGATGTAGTCACTTTCGAGGTCGGTGAACATGATTGTCTGCCAGATATTATTTCAGCTCACAGCATCCTTCTTCATAAGGACCACTGCAGAATGTACGCACGAAAAACACCATTGTGAACATCAACCCAGCTGCGAAGACGACTGCGAAGAGGAATAACCATCCTGAAGATACCGACCGAGTTTCCGTTAGACAGGCCTTTTGGTAAACGGGCTTCAATTACGCACCTTCTCCAAACATCTTGAGGTGAAGCGATCTCGAGAGAGCTCTAGATGCACTTGACGCTGACTGTAAAAGTGGAGAGAAAGAGGATCAAACGAGTTGGAGGCACATTTGGCTTCGGTTATTGCAGGAAGGCAAAGCGTGGACATCCAAATTCAGTACGTAATCACTATCACGACTTTTTCTCTTTCCAACTCGAAAATCTAGCACACACACCTTTCACTCCGATGGTCTCAATAATATTTTATGCATACAGTTAGAACTTTACTTCCCCACTAAAAAGCCTTTCCCGATCGTATCGCCCTCTTCCAAAACAAAAGCACTGGCTCCAGTGTACCACGCGAAACCTTCAACTTGCACAACATACGACTTCTCAAATTTTCCCGACTCATTTCCTTCCCCAAGGGCCATTGGAACTTGAAACGTCGTCAACGTCCCAATAAAACGTTCCGTCTTCGCGCCGAATGCCGCAGACTCATCATAACCGCGAGGCTGACTGACGATGGAATCGTACTCCCAAGTGTCTCCAGCCCTCAAAATTCCTTTGGAAGCAGCCAACGCAGTCCTAGCGGATACGCATGACCCAGTCGGCGAGCGGTCGAGCTGTGAGTCCGCAAAGAAGCATAGATTCCGATCTGCGTGGACAGTTTGACCGTTTTCCTCCGTCCTGGTGTGATACCCATCCACGACGGTGACGCCGTAAAGAAATTGCAAATCTTTCTCGACCAGATGCTTAAACGGTTTCAAAAGTTCGTGCATACGTGGCTCGAGCAGGCGCTTAACCTGCTGAGAAGCAAACTCGAGGGCTTTTATCGAATCCCTGTCGAAATGCGTACGATCTTTGAACCCGAGCTGCTGAGCCTCGACAATGGCATAGAAAGCGCCTCCGAACGCCAAGTCAAGCTCGACGGTGTACGTCTCTGTGCTCCCGCCTGTTGATTTGACGTCTTCTCCGCTGCGAAGTCGTACAATTTCAGGCCAAGCGTTTTGGAGTGGAATCTCTACCCGTAGGTTCTTTTTCACCGCGAACGAGGGCACTGACAAGAATGACACCATCCGTGTTGGGTCCGACATCATCTGTGCACTACTGTTAGGAACACCGCTGACGGGACCTGAATCCGACTTCGCCATTACAACGGGAGTCGACCCAGATATAGATGATTTTGGCATCACTGGCACGGTAACGCGAACGAGGCCACAAGGAGCGTGAAGGCGAATTAGAATCGTCCCATCCTTACTATTATACGGCAGTTTCGCGCGATTCGGGAAAAGGATACGGTCTTCCGTATCGACGAGGAATCGCCCTAGGGCAATTGTAGCGTGACCGCACATAGTAGAGTATCCATCTATTTGCCGGTTTATTTAACAATTAGTCAAGAAAATGATTCTGGGCCTGAAGAGCCATTCACTCGCCGTTGTGACAGAACAGGACACCTATGTCTGCCTCTCCGCGCTCCGTCAATTCGGTATCTAGAACGAGGATGGCGCCGTACATGTCATAATGACCCCGGGGTTCATTCATCAACCTGAGTAAACAGACGAAGTAATTATAAGGATCCGGGTATCTATGTAATAATGAGAGGTAAAGCTGTGAACCCACTGTTTTCGGATGTGGTCATAGCGCGCTCTGGCGCATTCACGTTTCTCAAGTAAAGTCCTTCCTTCAAGTTTGGGACACCCATCTATTACGATCCGAGTCGGCTGTAAGTTGAATTATATAAGAATGCGTGATATTTTGGAGGAGCTGAACAAAACAATAAGCCACATACCTCCCCGACAGTATGCATCTCTACAGTTCGCAGTGTATGCGTACTCGCGCCCTGCGTAATTCTGTGAAAAACATCCATGAAATTCAAATCTCTTATCGAACTGCAGATCAACGTGGTCTTCGTTAGGTCAGAAGCGCCCGTTCACACTCTGACTTTAATCTTATGCTCGTACCACTGATCGTGTGAAGCATCATATGATCATCCGCCAAAGTGTTTTCATCGCAGCGTACTTTACATCGCTGAAGTGTTGCTTGTTGCTAGGTGAACTAATCTGTGAGTATGAGCGGCTCGGAGGGAAATCATTCCCGAAATAAATGAATTCGGATCTGTGAGAGGAAGTCCCAATGTCGATGAGGGGCGGTTCTCTGAAACCAACAGCGGGTGTTGTTCAAGCAACTGAAGGACAAAAATCGTATCGCCGGAACCGCTCTTAGGGTGCGATACGGACATCTTCATTGTGGTGACGGAGACAAGCGAGACTAATGCCAGTGAGCGAGAGTTCGAAGCTGTCAGGGAACCGCTCGATCGCGTGAGCATCCACGAAAACTGTTCGGGTGATGCTGTCAAAACCCAGAGAACAGATGAGCTCAAGCCCAGTGGTTCGCCGATACTTGATCCTTCGATTCGTAGCCCCTCGTTGATGCGCCGGAAGGGAGATGTGGTTGATCGAGGAAGAGTGCGACGGGTGAAAATGATAAAGGTAAACGTCAAACTAGACTTGAACTGTGGGCAGCAAGAGTGATCGTTTGTTCCTGACTCGGGTTTCATTGGCCTCAGTCCGCCTGACGATGGAAGAACCAGGTAGCGAGGGCGATGCGGATAGAATTTAGTGCGACTCGGAAAGGTTTGTTTTGATTAAAACTTCTCTAAGTTTACTGAACTGACTGAACAGGGGCATCTAGACAAACGACAAACGTCAGTTATACAACGGCAAGCGAAAGTTGAAACTAACCAAATTAAAGAAAGCCGAGCGGTCATATCGGTGCGTAACTCCAGCGCCACAAAGAACGATTTGAAGACAAGCTGAAATTTTGGGGCAAAAGGCATCCTATCCACTTCGGTGCGTTGTTGCTTTAGTGGCACGACTGTGCAATTGCAGAGCTGCCATTTCCTCGATTAGAGTCCGGATCGTACGGGAGGTGGTCGTTCGTATAGGGGTCCGATCGCGCCTACTGCCTTCGAAATTTGACTGGCCCGAGAACCGACATGTTCTCCATAGCAGAGAGCGAGAGCGAGCCAGTGTGGGATATTCGGCGATTGTTTTTTCGCGTATGATTTCTACCGCTTCTTGAGTCGCAATTTCCATTATGCATAAGACCAAGACAGGCTCCCCCGTCTTTCGGAAGCACTTGAGCAGAGGCGGCCGTCAACTGAGAGCGTAGTCCGGGTTTAAAGGCCCAATAATCGGAGTCACAAGCGCTGTCGAAAACCGGCGAGCGACGGTTTGAACGTGAAAGTTCCGACGCGCCCAAGGGGCCGCAGAAACCAAGACGGTACAATATTGTAAATTCGACTTGAGTGGCCGGCGAGACATCTGAGAGAACTTGAAGTTGAAAGACAGAAGCAGCCGCCGTTGCTATCGAGAGAGACAAGGGCTTCCTCGTCGACTGGTCCACCCACAAGACGTGCTGATCGAAATCTGGCAATATCAAAGACGTCCCTTGCTGAGAAAACCGCGATTTGAACGGTAGACGCATGCTTTTCGTGCGGAGGACAGGATGGGCGACGGAGGGAAAACCCTGTGGTGGACCCTGCAACCGTGACGGACAGCTTCCGGGTTTGCAAGTGGACGATGATGGCATCTGTCTCTCTCTGGTCAAGATCTGCTCTCAACACCCCTCGCAACGTTTCCTATAAAACGAGGCCAGATGCGCTCATTTACTCCCCCATTCTGTCTCATCCGTTTCCCTCCATTTTGCCTCCGTACACCCACCAGTTCTCGACAAAGACCTCGAGATGACATCCACTTTATCGACCTACGCGAGGCAGGTTCTCGTCAGCGTGTCGGAATTTATTCATCGCTCCGCTGAGCCTGTCGACAACGATGGAGCGAAGGAACAACCATCCTTGTTTGCGAAGGCGGTGGAAGACCTTCACCAAGAGGTCGTCCGAGGCAAACCTTTCAGCATTGCAGATATAGTACGCGATGCTCTCTTCATGGATGGTCTTGCTCTAACTCATTTCGCTGTAGCCTGCAATCGTAGATGCTGTAAAGAACTTGGGTGGCGTCGGTATTGACGATAGGAAGATGCTTGTACGTTATACCGAAATACTAGCACCTCGTCATTTCTCAATGCTCTCTTTCTTAGCTCGAAAAGATCATCGTCTTAATGTCGCGTCTTCCAGACGACTCGCAATTTTCAGCAACCTTGCAGAAACTTGTCATCGACATTCGTGCGTAATTGGAAATTTTATCATGTTAATCATTCTTCTAACCTACAGGATTAGTGTACAAGGATTTGCCTCATCCTCCTTCCAGCTTTTTGCCCTTGGCATACCCGTCCTATTCTTCTGCTTCCGGCAGCAAAGTCACCACATTTTCCAACGGGAAAATGGCTCCCTATGACACGGGAAGCACCTCCGTTCCCTCAGAATATGCTTATACAAACGGCAACGCCTCCACGGAAGCTGCTCAAGGCATTCGCGCCCAGACACAGTCCTCCTACGCCAAATCCGTGCCATATGCGTTCCGCTCTGCAGACGGGTCGGGCTACAGCCTCGAGCTCCCTTCACTCGGAAAGGCGGGTACGCCATATGCTCGTACCGTGATGCCGCTGCGCACCGTGTCGCCCCAAGCGCTGCCCGACGCGGGACTCGTTTTTGACTCGTTGCTCAAGCGACAGCCAAATGCGCCAGGAAGCAGCTTGCCTCAGACGGACGCGGATGGCTTCGCTCCTCATCCAAGTGGCCTAAACAGCCTGTTCTTCGCGCTTGCCGACCTCATCATTCATAGCGTGTTCGATACGGACCACTTTGACGAGAGCATCAATCGCGTCAGTTCGTATTTGGATCTCAGTCCGCTGTATGGCAGTGGTTGGGCAGTCGGTGTCGGATACGGACCAACAGCCAAACCCGGCCCCATCGAGAATGACATGGTCAGGAGATTGGACGGTACGGGTCGCCTTTGGGAAGACGTGTTTTCAGATGCACGCCTGCTCTTCATGCCCCCGACGGTTTGCACCCTCCTCATCCTCTTTGGCAGGAACCACAATGTGGGTATCACGCGAACATAGATACGCGAAAAGCTAATCATTCTTGCCCATGTTAGTTCATCGCCCAGAAGTTGTTTGAAATCAATGAATGGGGGTCATATGTTGACCCATCTGAGCTTGGCGAGACTCAGCTTCGGGCACAAGACGACGAGCTGTACAACCGCGCTCGCCTCGTAAACTGTGGCTACTTTTTGCAAATAATCTTGGGCGATTACGTAGGCGCGATTTTGGGCCTGGTGAGGGATGGGCTCACCTGGCGTCTCGATCCTCTTAGTGTAAGTCGGTTTCTAGGAACATTGAGCTGAGCTTCACCTAAACTCCCTTGAACAGGAATCCCGCGAAGTTAGTCATGAACTTACGCCGCGTGGTGAAGGAAATGCCTGTGCACTCGAATTTAACCTGCTGTACCGGTGGCACGCGGCCGTGAGCAGGGAGGACACGCAATGGACAGAGAGTATTTTCGAATCCTTTTTCAAGACCAAGGACTTCAGCTCGGTACGTCCTCACATGTTATCCTTAAATTAATGCCATGGCTTAGATTGGGAATGATAGATCACGCCTGATATTTTTGTGAAGACAATCGGGAAAGTGCTAGGACGAAACCCGGATGTGCGGAAGTGGACATTTCAAGGGTGAGTAATCATGTTTCAATGATACCCACAATTGTTCTAATTGATGTACGCAGGGTAAATGGCCAGATGCTAGCCCGCGATCCAGAGACAGGTCGTTTCAATGACGCGGATTTGGCAGCCATTATGTTCAAGGCGACCGAATCTCGCGCCGGCGCGTTCAAAGCTCGAGGCATCCCTGAGGTCCTGCGTGTTGTGGAGATCATGGGTATTGAACAAGCCAGGCGGTGGGGAGCTGGCACGGTAAGCCAGGTCGTTTTTGTGTCATGACATCAAGATTGACGTCCAACTTCACTAGCTGAACGAGTTCCGTAAATTCATTGGACTGAAACGTGGGTTGCACGTTCTATGCACTGCGAGGTAGACTAACGAAACCCTATAGCGTATGAGTCGTTTGAGGAGTGGAACCCCGATCCGAGTGTGCATGTACGTTGCATGCGTTGAGATTCTTCGGACGTCTTCATTGACTATTCCCTTGCTCAGAAAACAGCAGAGCGGCTGTACAGGCACATCGACAACCTGGAGCTGCATGTTGGCATGCAGGCAGAGGAGTCTAAACCGGCTATTCCTGGATCTGGACTCTGCCCGAGCTACACCGTCTCCCGGGCCATCCTCGCAGATGCCGTTGCGCTCGTGAGGGGGGACAGGTTCCTTACCACGGAATTTACAGGTAATTTATATGTCTAGCAACGACACCTTTCTCTTGCTGACCCGTCTTTCCTGCGCAGTCCACAATTTGACGAAGTGGGGCTACCATGACTGCTTCTCGGAGAAGGACGACGGCACTTTGGGAGGAGCGCTCCCGCGTTTGCTGTTCCGAACGCTCCCCGAGCACTATCCACAGAACTCTTCCTACGCCCGCTTTCCATTCATTGTTCCATCCGCCATGCAAAATTTCTTGGCGGAACCCAAGGACAACCAAATCACCAGGTATAACTTTGACCGACCTGCCTTGCTTCCGATCGTCGTCGTTCGGTCGTATGAAAACGTGCTCGAGGTTTTGAAGAAACAAGACAAGTTCGACAGCGATTTCGAGAGGAGGTTACGAGTCATCACGAATAATGTCAAGCCGAACATTGCTTCGGTAAGAACGCGCGATAATTATTCTTCCAGCTGTCTGAGTATTTGATAAATCGTCCCCACAGGTTAACAGCACGCTCAACCAGTTGAACGATCGTGGCCGTTACAGCTTGCTGTTCTCGCACATCACCGAGAAGCTACTGAAAGAGAAGAGCTTCGCGGTTCCGGGCACAAGCACAAAACAGGTGGACCTCGTAGCCGATGTTATCAATCTTATTCCGGTCTACTTCGCGTCCACGGAGCTGGTAAGTCAAGTGGTTGCGATTTTGGTCTATACCATACTAATCTAATGAATAACAGCTGGGCTTACCAATAAAGACTGATCAGACTCCTCGTGGAATAATCCGTGACCAAGGGATCTACGAAATGTTTGCCAATCTCAGCAAGTGAGTGAATTTGGCGTAGACAACCGGCCTGTGCTAATCATAAGCCCAGTTTCCTTTTCATGAATAACGATCAATACCTTGCGTGGACGTTGCAGGACAAAGCTTCAAAGACAACGGAGATTGTTGTCGATATTGTCGAGAATCATCTTTCTCGACTACTGGGTCAAGGCGTTGTGAGTACTTGTGATATGAGGTTGAAGGACATTCGCTGATTCGAAACCAAGGTCTCTAAACTCTCTGACTCCCTCGTCAACTGGTACACTGGAGAGAACAACTTCAGCGACAACTTCCTGAATAAGGTCATCTCGGCTCAGAAAGGCTCGAGCAAGAAGATCGTTGCTACGAGCATCTTCGCCGCGATTGCTACTTCTGCTGCGCTTTACTCTAAAGCGCTAGCGCTAGTTGTGGATTTCTTCCTTGATGAAAACCACGCAGATGCTCGTGCTGCTTTGGAGAAGCTCGTCAGGGAAGGTCCGGACAGTGATGCAAAGATCTATCAATTTGCCCGTGAAGTTTTGCGTAAGTTTCCTTCACCAATGCCTCAGATTTATCTACAATTTTCATCTTTCGATTTTAGGCTTAAATCCACCTGTATGTGCCTTCAATTAGCCGCGTTCGTGACTTTCGACTTACGTTTACTAGATACCAATCATTACGAAGGCGGCCAAAACCAATACATCCCTTTCTGGTGGCCAGGAAATCAAGGAAGGGCAGCGTGTGGTTTGCAGCATCATCGAAGCAAACACTGTTGTGAGTTTGGTTTTTATGTCCGTCGTTTACTGGATCTGACTGTTGCTTGATAGGATACCCATTTCGGTGCGAATGCTTTCACCGCTGACCCTCAACGACATGCTCCTGGGATCCCAGGATTAGAAGAAGTCGGGTACGCCTTCGTCAAAAGAATGAACCTCTTAGCTCGTAGTGACATCTTTCCTTTCAGCCTTGTGAACTCGACATTCTTCAAGGCGGTAAGCAACCAAAGCTCATTCGAGATGAATGTAATTCTAATATGAAATCTTAGACTTTGCCCAAGGTTCTTCGGGTCATCTTCCAGCTAAAGAATGCTAAGAGGGCACCTGGGTCTCCCGGAAACCTCGCAAGGTGATTTTATTTTCTGCTAATCCTTGATTGCAATTTACACGTTGGATCCGAAGGGTCAACACATCGGAACTGAACTGCCCTACGGTCGAATATTCCGACCTGGAATCCCGTCTTTCACCTTGGCCCGCTTCCTTGTCAATTCAGGTATGCAACTTCCTTGTTCGATGGAAATTCTGACGCTTATAGTGCCCTTCAGTATGACGCATAGAAATTTACGACTCCCTATTCTCGGTTCTGAATGATTTTTTGTTGGATATCACGTATTTATCATCACATCCCCGTCTTCTGCAACGAGCTTCGTAATTTGTATATATCTCCACTCCATGACTCGCGCACGACTCGCGTGAATGTAATGACATACCTTTTGACATTCTAGTATTCGACATGATTGATCCTTGATTCCTCGAGGAAGCTCGCGCGTTCTTTCGATAAAAGCACATGCTAATTGCTTGACACTGGTGGCAGTGTATAGAAGCAACTCGACTTGCTTGAGTCTACTTGAGTCTTCGTAGAGTTTGTGAAACGAGGTCGAGAGCAGGTCAAATCCTGAGGAGTAAACTTGGAAAAGTTGCCTTGTTCCTCAGATCAATGAGATCACTTGAAGGTCACTTCAGCGTTCTCCCCAAAACAATGGGGACGGTCGAAATTTTGAAGGCCTTGAGCACCAGCGACGACACGAAACGCGCTTCGATGTCATAAAGTTGCCCTGCAAGAGCGTACGCGGTCATCCATGCGGACTGAGATAGAACACTGCGCGCACCGATAATCCACGCTTCTCCCCCAACTCGAGCTCGTTGGACATGACGTTCCCGCTGCCCGTTTCCGGGTTCCTCCTCTATCCACTGCCCCTCCCATCTGCGAGATTGTCCTGTGTAATTACTTTCTATCTCCAGCAATGTTCTCCTCGTCCGTGACGCTCACGGAGGGCCGACGAGAGCCGCGATACTCATGGACCCCGGGTTGCTCGGGTTGCTCGCCAGCTTTCGGAATCGTTTTGTTCGACAACAACCCGCCAAGAAATATTAGAGATTTGAATGCAAATGGGGAGAACGACATTGGTGATGGTGCTTCGAGTTCAAATGGCGGCTCCGGGCGTGACATGCAAGTTCACTGACGTTGGCATGCGGGAGTCAGGGGTCCAGCCAACCCCAATTGCTCTGCTTTGCCCGGGCGTGGTCGAGCCAGAGTGCTTTAAACATCGCCCGCCATCCTCAAATCCATCCTTGTCTCTCGCCACATCCTTCTTGTCCACCACCCTCATCATCCCCAGATCTCTTGAGATATCGCGATGGGTGTCCTCGACGTCGTTCCCGTATGTCTTTCATAGCGCATATAGTCACCTTTTGAGAGGCGTATGGCTGATTGTCTTGGATAGGCTGGCGTTCTTACAGGCGACAACGTTCGCAAGCTCTTCGAGTACGCGCGTGAACACCAGGTACGAGGCACTATAGTCACCGTCGAAGCTGTTGATTGACTCCTTTGTGGTGAAGTTCGCGATTCCGGTGAGTACTCGTGATGATCTAGCGACAACTAAACGCTGAACCCCAAGGTTCGATCATAGGCAATTGTGAGTACAGCTTGCTCTCCAGCGCATTCACTCGTTGACGTGTGATCTTCACTCAGAACGTAACTTCCTCTTCGACCGCAAATGCCGTTCTCGAAGCAGCTCGGTGCGCCCCAAACTCTTGAACAAAGTTTTCTTTTTCAGAGAGCTAACATGGATTATGCTATTGCAGCGACATCAAAGCCCCAATCATCCTGCAATGCTCTCAAGGCGGTAGCGCCTACTTCGCTGGCAAGGGCCTTGCAAATGACAAGCAGCAGGCATCCATCGCTGGTGCCATCGCCGCCGCCGCGCATATCCGTGCTGTAGCGAAGTCGTATGGCGTGTACGTGTCGATTACTCCATCATTCTAGTGTAGCTTCTAAAACTCTTTTGTATATATTCCTCTAGCCCCGTTGTCCTCCACTCCGACCATTGCGCCAAAAAGCTCCTTCCCTGGTTCGACGGCATGCTTGAGGCAGATGAGGAACACTTCAAGAAACACGGAGAGCCTCTCTTCTCCTCGCACATGCTCGATCTTTCTGAGGAGCCGAAGGAGGAGAACATTGCGGAATGCGTGCGCTACTTCAAGCGCATGGCGCCTCTTGGCCTCTGGCTCGAAATGGAGATCGGCATCACTGGCGGTGAAGAGGACGGCGTGGACAACACTGGTGTTGACAACGCGTCGCTGTACACCCAACCCGAGGATATTTGGGAAGTCTACAGCTCTTTGAACGCGGTCGGCCCCAACTTCAGCATTGCCGCCGCATTTGGAAACGTCCATGGTGTTTACAAGCCTGGTAACGTCAAACTCCACCCCGAACTCCTTCAAAAGCACCAGGCATATGCGTCTCAACAACTCGGCGGAAAGGACTCGAAGCCTCTGTAGCCTTCGTCATTCTCAAATATCAGCCCTCGTTGACTAACTTGTTCCAGCTTCCTCGTCTTCCACGGTGGATCTGGTTCCACGAAGGAGGAAATCAAGACGGCAGTCCAAAACGGAGTTGTAAAGATGAACGTTGATACCGGTAAGTTAACAAAGTGTAGACTAATTCGCTGCATCGCTGAAATTCCAATTTATAGACACACAATTCGCTTACCTCGCTGGAATCAGAGTAAGAAATATTGGTTCAAGGCCTTTCTCTTTGGCCTGAAGCTGATTATTATGCAGGACTTCGTTCTCAAGAAGAAGGACTACCTCCTGACGCAGGTCGGTAATCCTGAGGGCGCAGATAAGCCCAACAAGAAGGTTAGAATGGCATTCGATACCATCGTATAACATCACTGACTTCCGGCAAGTTCTACGACCCTCGTGTATGGGTTCGTGAGGGTGAAAAGACTCTGGTCGAGCGTGTAAAGGAAGCCTGCGCCGATCTTGGGAACGTCAGTGAGTCAACGCGTCCTTTATGCGCTTACCGCAGCAGGTCTTCTGACGTCACGCGTTTGATCCGCGTCTTGCAGATCGTCTCTAATTCAGACGACGAACGTCGCGTCCATCCTGCCCTTTGGATGAGTTCCGGACGAGATGAGGCCAGTGGTCGAGACATTGAGGAGATAAGAGTATTGAAGCATTGTACCTCTCTAACATGTAATAATCAACGAGAAGATCTTCACTCACGTAAAGCATCCCACACGCGTCTTCAGTCTTTGGGCCGCGACAAGAGCGATTTGGAGGGCCCTCTCTCTAGCGTATCGGGTAACGACCAGATAACAGATCTGGTAAATTCAAGACGACATCCCGTGTCCATCGTGACCTCGCTTGAATTGAGGGTTTGAACGTGCATTCGCGAACAATCACCCCCTCATTATTTGCAAATGGGAGTCGCAGGCGCGTCGAGTCATACATAGCTTGGGCGCGCGACGCGTCGATTGACGCGTCAAGAGCTTCGCTGAATGGCCGCAGCTGATTGTGCCTCAGGATACGCGCTCTTTGATAGAATGGACATCCGCATCCGTCGGGCGCGTGCGAGACATTGAGCTGGCGAGGACTATAAAGGATGAGTACTGAGCCTGGTCGTTCTGGCCATCGTTCAACAGCATCGTCTCACATCGCAATGTCCACCACTACCACCAACGAAGAGACCGTCCACTACAAGGGCAGCTGCCACTGCAAGAAGTTCGAATTCGAGTTCGACGTCCCGAAGATCACCAAGGCTCACAGCTGCAACTGTAGCATTTGCCACCAGAAGGCGACCGTGTACCAGTGCGTTCTTCTCGGATTCACGTTCCATATTGACCTTGTCTTTCTGAAATTTCTTACCCTTCGATATAGCTTCATGCCTTTGGAGAAAGTCAAATTCACAAAGAGTTCTTTCAAGGAGGCGTCGGCATACCAGTTCGGCCAGAAGCGCTACAAACACATGTTCTGCCCCGTTTGCGGATGCTCTCCTTTTGGCACCGACAACGACGAGAAGGGTGGCGCCATTAACCTCCGCGCGGTGGAGGGCATCAAGTTGAAGGAGCTTGAAATCACCGAAATCGACGGAGCTAGCCTTTGATCACCCTCCTTCGAGCTGGGGCTCGGTTTGAATGTGAGTATATGCGCGCTGTTCTCTTCAAGTTTGCCACATGGACTCACCGTAATATTAATGTTCCAGCTGTCGCATTGTACGTGTATCTTGGAAGCGAGCTAAACATCCGCACATCAGCTGTTCAGTCTGTTCGGACGTCGTGCACGCACAATGGTGGACAATGCTGTTCCTCGCTCTATATAAAGTATATCAGTAGCATCGAATCAATCTAATCAAAAGTTATTTCTCACTGTGCTCATCCACCGCCTCGTGCCTATAAAAGCGTCAGCTCTACACGTACTTCTGTCCTGCACTCCAACCATGTCGGACAACGCCAAACTTGAAGCGAGCAAAGCTACTTTAGACCTCGGTCTCAACGGCGAACCCGTCCACTACAAGGGCGCTTGTCATTGCCGTAAAATCCAATACGAGTTCGACCACTCCGAGATCAAGCAGATACGTGAGTGCAACTGCAGTATCTGTACACAAAAGGGTGGTCGTTTCGTGTGAGCAACTCGTTACTCTCCAGCAAGGCAAACATCACTCACGAAGTCACGAAGATACACTCCAGGAAACAGATTCCACCTTACCGTTGGATCGCTGGATGATGACATGACAGCGTATCAGTTCAACAAGAAGATTATCAAACATTACTTCTGCTCAACTTGCGGGTGTGCACCTTTTGGGTTCGCGGCCGGAGGGAAAGTGATTGGGATTAACGTGCGGTCTATGGAAGACTTCGACATGAAGAAAGTGGAGATTGAGTACTTTGACGGCGCAAACATGTAACACACCTCATTGAAGTGCTGGTGGAATGCGTAAGTTGTGTGTAGTGAAGAATCGTATCCAATGTTTAATTATTGTCAGAGTATATGAAGTACACATTCTTGTCGCTGTTCAATTGTCGATAGTTTACATTCCGTTGTGCGATTATTTCCTTTGCAGTTGAGACGTTGTAACGGGTATTCACATAAGTGTCTTTAAGTGTCGGTGAAGTGAGGCTAATGCTAAAACGCGAACATATCAGTTAGTAGCGCGCCAGGATCATATGAATCGTACCTTTGAACTTGCGAATGAAGTGCTTCCTGAAGCCTGCTGAGCGTGCTTCAGAACAATTTTTGCATCCTCCCAAATAGAAATACGCCCTCGGGCGGCGCTCTTCCAGAGTCCAGCGATTTCGGAGATGCTGTCGTATGGGAAAGCGTACAAGCGTTGGTTGAAAGAGTTTGCGTTGACAACAAGTCCTTCCGCCACATTTCGAGGCATTATCTTTCGAACAGCCTCCTCTCTGTAATGAACGAGGACCATATCCAGCTGCTCGTAGCGCAAGAATCTTGCCGAGGCTGCGAACTCAGAATTCTTCTTGGATTTGTAGCGACTCGCAGTGAAGAAGGGAACGGCGAGGTGCGTGAGTGAAGGGAGGTTTTTGACCGGAGCGAAGCATGAGTTCTCCTCGACCTCCATAAGAAAGAGATGGGTAAGATTTCGCAACGATTGAGATTTCTGGAGTTCGGATTCCCTCCAATCGTACTGGAAAGCAGGCGTGGTGAGCGTGAGATGTCTAAGGGCAGGGAATCCGGAGGCTTCTTTGACGAGATATTTGAGGTTCTTCGTAGGCGTAGAGAGACTCGCCAAGTTATTGCATGCCAAAAGTAAGTAGGCGACGCGTACGGATTTCGAGGACGAGGTTGGAAGCCAAAGGCTGCAAACCAATTGGCGCAGTTCTGGCTTTGGTTCTATGCGTACTTCTCGTTCGCCCTATTGCAGTGCAATGCATATCAGTAGTACGAAGGAGGTCTAAAATGTACGAGAGATAACGTACAGTCAAGAGGGGCATAAATGTTGGTAGGAGTTCTTTCACGTGAAGCCCGAGGACCTTGAAGAACCTTCTCAATTTTTCGACCGTTGAGATGACCGAGATTCCATAAAGTCCCTCGTACCCTAGATCCTTCGTCCAAGTCGCGACTCGGCATATCGACAACGCGGTCTTTGTTGAATGAAGAGCAGCGTATGCCAATATTTCAAAGATTATTTCGAATGGTAGTGACTGGAACCGCGCCAGAGAAGTAGAATCTTTGTCTTTGAGTCGAGATTTTTGCTTTACTCCGCCCATCGCGCCTGTGAGGACAGAGAGGGAGGTGGGAGGTCGAGAGAAAGAGAGTGAGGCGCACGGCCACCGCAGCAGCCTGAGACGCGTTGCACGTCGTGTCACCGTGACGGTCCACAAAGTCATGTGCATCCTTTTATCCTCCTTTTTTGTCATAATCGAGCATTCGTTCAAAGCCAAACATTCATCTGAGATTGTTCAATAGTCTATCTACAGTACACTACTTGCAGGATCCGACTCGGACGAAGCTCACAAAATGATTCGGGAATCGTGAGCGGCTTCAAAGGACTTCGACTTCACTGGAAGTACATGAAGCCCTTCACCATGCTCGTGATCTTCATGAATCTGCACGATGCTATGTCAGGGATTATGTTCAGAATGCAAGTGAGAGGGTGAGATACTTTGTGCATCGAATCCTCATCGTTTACCACCTCTCTGTCGACTCGGATATTCAGGAATTGTGGCTGAAGCGTCGAATTTCGTCAGCATTCAACTCGAAGGGAGCAAGATCGGTCACTCGTACCTGATTCTTCGTTGAAGGCATCCGGGGCTCGGTGACCGAATGAACGCGAAGACGTCGCAATGCATTGCCCATGGCGTCTGTGAGTTCGCCAAGATCATCCGTCCAAGCACCATCTTTTCTTTGAGAACGAGTATTCAACCTATCGCCAAAGAACGAAACAATTAATAGTCAGAAATAGAGGAAAGGACCGCCTTTAAATGGAACGTACGTCGCAAGCAATGCGTTGATGTAGACTGGTGATAAAAACGCAAGATTATCATTGACGTCAGTGCTGAGCATTGTAAAGAGATTCTGTTCAAAGCGTACGTCTTCCAGCCAAACGATAGAATGCTAAGTAAATTAAAGTATGACGACGAAGAATTGCCTGAAGAGGTGCTCTACGTCAGCGATGGTTGTCTTTTTATTCAGTTTAACATAGTAACGTACAGTAAGGGCGCCGCACACAGCACACACTGTCGTTGCTAGCGTTGTCTGCATCGTGAAGAGTGTCAAGCGGAAGATCATCTGCTCGTTGATTCGGAAACCCGTCCGTGACCTTTGCAGCAGGTAAATGAGAGTGCCGGAGATGCCGAGGTCTGTGGTCGCGTTGACGAGCGTGTTGGCCATAACGAACCCGAACAATCGATCTCGCTCTGACAGCGTTGAAATTATGTACCTGTCGTGCGGCGGTGAGTTTGATCATTCATTCTATGATCGATACGACACCGACGTTTTGCAGAAGTAGACTGACGAGATCGCGCATATATCCGATTAGTCTTGCAAGGGAGAGAGGTCAAGGGGAGATATTCTCGTACCTATACTGATCGCGAACTGGCCAATAACCAGAGAGCCCTATGACGGATGTAATTTGTGACTGTTCAAAATGAAAAGATAGCATAAAAACTCACAAGAATAGCCAGGAGAAATACTTTTTGTCCGCACACTGGAGGGTGGCTTGTCAGTAAATATTGAGAGATGCTAGCTAGCTAACGGACATCGGTAAATTCTTGACAGGAAAAAGCCCTGTACAAGTAAGCAAATTAAACTCTGTACGAAGCTTGTCAGAAGACACAACCACATAAAGCGTACGGTAAGGAACTCACGTTTATAATCACAATGTCCTGAAGTGAGAGCGACGGACGGAGAGTTGAGCACACAAGAGCATATTGTAACTTGATATCCAAACATACGTTAATTTCCCTAATACGCAAATTAGTGTCGACTTTACACCAGATAATTGTTTCACTTACGGTAACGACTGGTTTAGAAAGGAAGGATCGGCGTAATGCGTTATCAGATACTTGTAAACGCTTGACAACGACAATGATTGATGTGCAACATCGAGACCGCAAACAACAACGACCTGAGGTAACGCTGGGTCAGAAATCCAGCTTGAAGTCTTTAGATTGAGATATCCTAACGAGGAGTTTTATGGGCCAAGCATCATTTACGTATTTCTGTGCAAATACGACCACGGCTCCGTCAGTATACAGAGGTTGAGGAAGTTATACCGTAGACGAGAGCTCACATTTGAATAAGAATAAAGCTGAATCATCTCGGCGCCCCAGCATCTACGAATGATAACCCGTTAGTCGCTGAAGGCTGCCAATGAACCGTTCTCCCTACGCCATGGAAATACTACGAGAATGCAATCGTGAGCCAGACAGCACCCTCAACAATGAAAGAAAGCTCGTACACTGCGCCCACGAACAGAGCACCCATCTAATAAATGTGATGAAATCGTCAGTCCCAACAACATGGAAAAGAGCTCAGATCGCGTACGGTGCTGTCTATTGAAGGAACATCACTAGACGCCATGCGCTCGAAGCACGGTAGAGATATCCCGCTCAGCGTTGGCCCAAGGTCTCTCGTTGCGTGGGGGGGCGAAGCAGCTCGGCGACGGCGACCTCTCGCCTTTATGTACTACGGCGCCGCTGACCCATTTTCCATTTCTCCAGCAACCCGGACCTTGTTTGGGTCCATAGCGAAAATACTTGGATTCTACATGGAATCAATTAGAGTGTAGTAGCAAGGGTCGAGCAACGGTATGATTGGTTCCGCACCCTTCATCACACCCAAAGTTGGTGCTCCGTCCTTTTAGAATTTGCCTTTAGCGAGACGAGCCTCGATTGGGAAGACGGAAAATGGATGGCGATTTGATGACATGACGAGTTTCGAGGGAGGAGCAAGCTGGAGAATGTGTCTTCAGAGCACCTTCGACCGAACTCGAAATGATCAAGGAAGGATGAAGGAAGAGAGCGTAATTGCTGCGCTTGGATGATATCTCTTGCGGTGTTTCGGATTCTCGTTCTCTTCACAACGGGGCACGAGGATAATGTTTGATTCCGTCGGGTCGAGATCTCGATGAACGATCGCTGCTGTACTCCCGCGTAAAATTCCGTGCAATCACCAACGCGGGAAACAAAGAATTTGCAAATAAAAAGGAGTTGGGGCGGATTCGATTTTCTGATAAGCACCGTTCCAACATGTGGCGCTTCCAACCCTCAAAAGCTCGCAGACCGAGTTGATGCAAGGTTGAAGGGACGCAGTTGCGCATGCTAATATTTCTGTAATTACTATGACAAAGGACACTCTCGTCAATCAAAATCAAGCGCGAGGGGCGGGCAAGAAAATTTGAGGTAACGCACGAAGTAGAGAAATGTTAGGATAGGCAAGTCTAAACTTACAGTAAAAATACATGAATCGTGCACAGCAAACGACTGAAAACAGCGCCGCGAGCTGTCTGAGGATAAGGTAGAGTTATACGCCACTCGTCTAACATAGAGCATCGTCTATAATCTATATCACGCTGCGGGAAAAAGAGTAAGAAGACAGCCAGAGGATGACTTTGGGCACAAACTCACAACGAAAACAGAAAAAAATCATTCCAGGCCTCTAAGGATAGAAAAGAAAGGCCAGCGCTCGTTCAATCACGAAGCGTTGGTTTGCAAGGCGAGCATACGCTCGTGTAACTCTCGTTCCATCTCACGCGTCCTCCGCCCGCCTTCGAATGCCCTTGCCCATGTCCAGAAGTCCTCTCCGGGGGCAGAGCGCACGCCGTGGCCCCACCAAACGAGTTTGCTGCCGCGCAAGCCCGTGTTCGCAGATGACGCACGGTGCCACGCGTCTGTTCTGGCGGGGACGATGCACAGACGTGCACTCGAGAGCGCAGGTGTAAGGTGCGAGGAGGATGTCGATGCGAGTGCGAGATTGGCGAGTCGCGACCAGATGTGCGAGCGAGCTAAATAAGCCTCCAGCTCCAATTCCTTCGATGCCTCATCCTTGCTTCCCTCCAATCTCGGTGCTGCCGTTCGCGATCGCCAACCCGAGTCGGGCAGGATGCCCACAACAAGACAATGAAGGGAACCCGAGCCCCTCTCCACGAGAATATCTTCCAAATCCTTTACGAACTCATCATCATTGGCTTCGTTGGCGTTCGCGCGTCGAACGACGGCAAGGTGCGTCAGACTTGGGAGACCGCCAAAGGCAGAAAGAGTTTCGCTCGGAAGGCGCCAGACGCTTGGTGCACTGAGGATGGAAAGATGAGTCGTGTGAGCAGCAAGCTTGGAGAGTGCCAAATCTTTATCATCATGATTGTCAGTGGCGAGCGTCCTGAGGGTCGTAGTGGAGATTGGTTGTTTCCCAGCGAGATAAGTATAGGAGTTCGCGCCGGGCAAATACGTATCAAGAATGATTTCCGTGGGGGCCGGCTGTAATGGGCTGTTGGACAGTGCAGGTGCGGAAACGAAGGGAGCCAGAAGGGAAGAGTGGACGACCAGCGTTCGCAAAGCGTCAAAGACGGGGAGGGGGGACGATAAGGACAAACCGATGGGGCGCATGGATTTCACGAGCCCTGCCCCTGACGACAGGCCGAGGATACGACTCGCGGAGGCAAGCATGCGAGCACGGTCGTGTTCAACCTTACGCTCCGCCGCTGCGTTCGGAGCCCCGTTCGCAACCTGAAATCGCCAATGTCCCGCCGACCCCGTGAATGCCTTGGGGGCACGGTGCTGAGTCTCGATGTCAACGTCTGCATCGAGGATAAGACGACTCGCGTCTCTACCAGCGATAGCAAGGCTCGGACCGAGCACAGTGCGTGCAAAAAGTTCAGCGATGTGAGGCTCGGAGAGCTTCACGGTGCGATACAAAACGGTGAATGCGAGTTCAGCGAGGAGACGGGAGGTGCGGGAGACCGAGAGGAGCGTCCGGATGTCGCGCTGGGGCTTCGACTCGACTTTTTCCGATCGCGTGCCCTCACCGTCCTCGTCGTCAGATTCCGAGGGACCTTCTGCGTCTGCGTCCTTGTAGAAATAAGCTGGCAATGTTCGTCTATTGGATGCGGATGAGGCCTGCGTGGTCTTCGAGGCAGAAGCGTATGTTGCGAGCTCTATGATGTCTAAAATGACCTCTGTCGGCAAAAATTCGAGTGACTGGCCGGGTGACGACGTCGGTGAGAGCGCCGTGAGCCTAAGTGAGAAAGAGATGGAGCGCGAACGCGTCCGGGTATGTGTCGTGGTCGTCGAGACCGACATGGCGAGGCGAGATGAGCGGAGGAGGCAAAGGGGGGACAACGGCTGAAACGCCCCCAGCGTGCCAGCGTTCCCCGCTTTTTATTACTGCCCGCGATAACGTCTACCGGGGTTAGACTAATCTTGATTCGTGTCTCTGTCATCATTCCTTTCGTAGCAGAACGGGGCAACTTACCTTCGCTCTTGTCCCTCCTCTTTTTCGCGAAATAACTGTGGATACTCGGAGGGCATCGTGTCCCGCTATCCCTGTCGCACATCATCATCAGTTTGTAAAATTTCCGAGTATCCTGTCGATGGCCAACAGGAACTCGAGAAGGTGCGGTGATGATGGCGGTGAGAAAGAGTTCCCCGTCTTTGAAACAAGCTCACGAGACGCGTCGCGTCGCGTCTTTTTTAATGTCGTCCACGACGTCCACGACAACGACGACAACTTCACCATCTTCATGAAATTTTGGTGTTTATCTCTCGAACATATTTAACGCGTCAACGGACTTCAAAAGGGACAATTTCCCTACTGCAAGCACGCCATCCAGGCCCATCTTGACGGTCCTCCGCACTCCTCGAACCGACGGAAATCCATCGTCTAATTGGTCGACTCTGCTCAGTCATGGCGATAAGATGAAAAGCCACGAGCCTTGACAGCCCCCGATAATTAACCGCTATCTTTAGTCGTTGACGCGATGCAATCGCGTACTGTGGTCGTGACGTGTTTGAACGAAGGACTTTGGATGAACTCTCCGAGTAACCTACGCATTTATGAAATCGATCATGATTCATCTCCCAATTCCCCATAGGCCACCACAACTTGATCTGACAAGTCAAACGCTTGTATGGGAGGGGAGCTGCGGGTAGTACACGATAGGTTCGTCGTCTTTCTCTTCTGCTGATCGATACTCTACTCATGAAACTTTTCATCAAGGATTATAGGATGACAGAGCATTCTTCTACTTCTTCGTATCCTTCAATTTAGATTTCAAGTCTGCAGCTTCAGCTGCAAAAATAAATGGGATACGTTCAGTGACAAATCCGCTGAACGAGATATTTCCTGAATGCGTTTGTCACTCCTGTGCTTATCAATGTCTTCCGTCTTCTACGACGTGAATAGCCCGTTTTCACGGACTTCACAAGCTTCAAGCATCACGAGCGAACCGTTTTCTACCGAAACGCTCTGTGGATTGCTGTGGATGGACCAATGGCGACGCGGCAACACGATTGGTTGGGGACTGCAATCCGCAAGTCCAGGTCTTCCACGGCCCAATCAAGTGGCGAGACGGGACGGGCTCCCATTCGCAGATGGCTTTCCATCATTTGCACGGTCGCGTTCAGGGCGGGAAAAAAGCACGCCGGGGCCTTCGCGAGATCTTATAAAGGTCCCCGTGCTTACGACCCCATAGCGACTTTCCGCCCTCCCCCCATCATTGTCCTCGTCTTTGGGATTCGCTTCACTCATTTACTTTCTCTTTCCAAATTCCGTCATACGACTGTCATAGCAATATTTGGTGTGTTGACATTATCATCGAGTCCTTCCTCCCATCGTTACTTTGGCTGACATTGAATCTAGTGCATCATGCATATGCATTGTCGTTCAAATTGCGAATAAAGTCATCCCATTCTCTCATTCTTTCTCGTTTCGCGAGACGGTCGAACGAATTCAAGTCAGCATCACCGCATTTGAAAACGCCTTGTTGTGTACAAGAGAAGAATACGACACGGAGTCCCTCAATGTAGTGCCGCTCTCGTCGATGGCGTGGATGGAGCAACATCACAAGTGCGTGCCAAATTTTCTGTGTCATCGTCATCGTCTGACTGTATGTGTTCAAGTCAAGGACGCTATCGTCGTACACTCTGTCGTCCCTGCTCGACTCATCCCCCACCTCCGGAATGCGCCTGACAGGATTCCGCTCTGTTCCGTCTGACTGCACATCTATCGCTGGATCTCGGGACTGCGCGCTCTTGGCCTCCGTCTGCACCCGATAGCGCGACCGCATCTCACCTTTGAGTCCAAACTTCACCGGCCGCGACTTCCAAGTGTTTGACATGCCGCAAAGCCCGCAATGCTACACCTTTTCAGTATCGCCGCCCGCAGCTCGGTGGATGGATGGGATCTTACAGAAATCAAGATCAAGATGGGTCATCCGTCGCCGCACGAACGCTAGGGTGATCTCAGTGACCCGCAGACGTCTTCTTGCTGTCAACCCGAGTGCGTCGACCCTCGTGTTTCGGAACGATGGGCCCATCTACACGAGCCTCCATTCTTTAATGAGCGTCCCGAACTCGGGAGAACCTCTGGACATGATTGACAGCGATCTAGGGCTGGCGATTTCACAAGTCGACCTGACTGACCTGCCAGTGACTTCTGCTTCCGAAACCATTTCTCCTCGCTCTAAAAACTGTCTTGAACTCTCTGCGACGTATTCTGGACCATGCCTCGTTCGTCCTTCGACCTCTCGACCGATATGAAGCTCGATATCCTTCAATAACATCTCAAGGCAATCAAGGAAGCACGCTGCGTCCTTGAGTACGAATTGATACGACACTCGTGATCCTAGACCACGGGTGCGTTTGGGTCCGCTGTCCTCGCGACGACAACGAACTGAATTCAACCCTGCCGCATCCTCCGACTTCGACCTTCAGCGACCGGACGCCTCCGAAAATAGATCGCTCTCGACCCAATATCCCTACCTCGAAAAGGAAATTCTGGTCAAGCTAGACGTTTCGAAACCCCTCGCGCGAGCACGACGACTTGGACGCCGATCGCGAGGCGGAGCGGCACGATAATGTTTCGGAAGGATAGGGGATTTTACGAGCAGGAATCACGATACTCTGGACTACGGACTAAATGCGAGTTAACTATAAAATGGGGGGTCATGCGCTCGTTTGAACTCTCAACAAGCCTCTCAACTCTGCAATTCGCCACTCAGTCGACGACTCTTTGAACGATCCTCTACTCAAACCACACCCTCCACTCATATTTTTCTTCCGCAATAATGCTTTACCGTGCGGCTCTCCCTTCTGCGCGTGTCGCGTCCCGGGCTGCATTTGCACGAGCAACCATACCCGCTCGTCGGGGCATTCACATCGAGAATGAAGTGTACAACGTACGTCTTTACATTTTTCCCCTCGATATATCGTCGTTTCATCCCTTTTGTTGTTTAGAACACACCATTCAACTACAAAAACAAACGCGCCTTCACAGCCGGATACTTCGGGCTGATGTCAACGCTGTTTACTATACCATTCGTCGCTGTTGGATACCAGCTGTGAGGAACGATCTTCTTCTCTATAGTTTGCAATCTCTCAAGCACGATCTTCAGGAGCAAAAAATCAGGCGGAGCTCCCGCATAGATTTGGATTTGAGCTTCATGTATCATTCATGACTTCTTTGTCGACTGCCAGTCACTTCATCACATATTTATCTCACGCAAGTTTCAAGGAATTGATAAAGCAAAGTTGTATATTATGTAGTAGTAAAATTGGACAAGACGCGTCTTAAAGCTTAAAGTCTCTCTGCCTCGTCTGTTCTCTCGTCCATCTACATGTCCGAAAAGTAAAATTCAATGGGGTCAAAACTATATTAAATAGACAAGAAAGCTACAGAAAGTCATCGTAAAGTCATTCAGTCGTTAGAAGTCGTTACATCGTTGGTTTCATCAGTATCCATCATGAATTGTAAAGCAGCTTGTTGGTCGGGGGAGAATTTGGGTAGCGTTGAGGAGGTGGAGGCCCTCGCTGGATTCTCCTTGATCGTGGCGAGCGATGCGTTTTCATCCAAAGATTTCGGACTGCTCCCCCTATGAGAATGGGCTTTCTCTGTCGAATGGTTTGATTGCATATCCGCAAGTCGCGCGAGCATTGACTCTCTGCTCTCCCGATCAAGCGTCGACTGGCCTTCCTCGCGCACAGATTCGAGTACACGTTCGTTCGACGCTGCGGTCACCATATTACCTTCGCGCATAGGTTCGTATGATGCACCAGTATAGCGCGGATAATTAGGTCGCTGTCCTCCGCGGGATCCC
The DNA here is from genome assembly GCA_001020605.1 of Schizopora paradoxa. NCBI lineage: Eukaryota > Fungi > Basidiomycota > Agaricomycetes > Hymenochaetales > Schizoporaceae > Schizopora > Schizopora paradoxa. Next base: position 60,588 of record KQ086029.1, read on the forward strand.
TGCCGGCGTGGTGGAGGACCTGTTCCGTACTGAAGGGAACGAGACCGAGTTGGCGGTGCCGGAACACTCTGTTGGGGAGGTGCAGATGACGTCGCCTCAAAGAACTGATCGGGAAGACTGAGAGTCGATCGAGACGGGCCCAACCCAGGCGGAAGAACGGGAGGTGCCTGTGCTCTGTCAGGTCGTGGAATCTTGCCCGGGACGTTCAGAGGAGCTGTTCCGCGTCGAGCTGGTCTTCGAACCAGACCACCATTGTCATTGATAATGCCGTCAGAGTAGATGGATGCAGAATCAATCGAGTCTATGCTGGCCCTCTGAGGTGGGTTCGAATATTGTCGGACGCTCATGCTACGTTGAGGAGTGTCATGGCTCGGGCGGACTTGATTCGTTGCACGAGTGAACATGCCATGAACGGTCGAGAGCATGGCGGCGCCGCGCGATTGCGTTGGCCTCGACGGTCCACTCGAACCCGCTGAGTCTGCAGAAGGGAAAGGTACATACGAGGGATTACCAGGAGGCGCAGGAAACTGAGGCGTCGGAGGCAAATGCTTATCCGTGTTGTGGGCAACGCCATGGTATTGCGCAGCTTCCGAAGGGTGATTGAACACGAAGGGCATCATGAAAGACGGGTACTGTCCGCCGCTGTGCATCACAACAGGTGGGGCGCCAGGGTAACCTGGGTAAGTGATCAACGGTGGACCCGTCATGCGAGGCAGGGCAGCACCGGGAGGGGGCGGTCGCAGGTATTCCGCCGATCCATTTCGGAGCGCATCTACTAGCTCGTGCGCTTCTTGAGATCGAGCGGCGGCGGAGTACATGAGTACGGGCTTCCTTTCAGGTGCATGGCTTTGAGGAACGACCACACCCGGGGGAGCGAGAGCTATTTGCCGTGCATGAGACTGAGAAGATGGAGGATTGCTCCTTCCCACTGAAGCTGAAGAGGAGCCCTCGATGCTGACGCTACCTGTCGCAGGTGAAGATGGAAAAATGCGCGAGAGCACCTTGTCCGACCGCGAGCCGCGATGAGCTTGTCGAGGCATGGAAGCGTCACTCCCGAGGCTCGGACTGTCAATCAAGTCGCGGCTACGACCACTCCTTCCAGACCTGGAATCCAAACCGCGTATTTCATTGGGGCCAACGCTGCTGAAGCCGGACTGCCTGAAGGTCTCATACGCGACTGACGAAGAGATTGGCCGGTCACTGTACGTGTCGATCTCGGGTAACGCCGCATACGGGCTCCCCATGCTCCCACTTTGTCGATGCCTAGAAGTCGACTTACGACTGAGTTTCCTGGACGTTGGTCGAGATGATGCGGGCTCAGAATCGCGCCCCTCATCTCTACTCGAGCGGGAGATTTGGTCGTAAACCTCTCTCCACCAAGAACGCCTACGTGTTCTCGATATTCCTCGCCTCAGCTCGAGGATTCGATCTCTTTCGCCCAAGTCCCTCAATCGGTGGTTGTAATCGTCAAAGCCATCTGACTCGGCATACAATCGTTGTTTCTCGACCCAAGCTTCCGTCCTTGGCATACCGCGCTTTTCCAGCTCGTCGTCGATCTGCTCCTCCAGGCCTGCACTGCGTTCCTTACGAGGGTAGTCAAGTCCGTAAGCGTAGTCATCTCCAGCGCCGATCCATTGACGCTCGTTTCCGACATGCACCTGCTTCTCGATGTTCACCGTAATGCTTCCTTTATCTGAAGGGGGCTTCTCCCTGTACGTCTGGCGAGGCCCGAAGAGATCCTCGCGGACGGCCAGCCTTCGTGCACCTTGATCCGTTTCACGGCCACGCATCCTATCGAAGATGTACAAATAGCCGTGCCAAATCTCTCTGAAGGTTTCGCGGAAGTCAAAGGCATGACCAAGAGATCTGAGGCGAGGTGTTCTTTGAGGGGGTGTCAAGAGTGTTCCGTCTCTCGCGAACATAGGGGGCTTGTATTCCTTGTACGAGAACGCTTTGATGTGCAGAAAGGCGAATATGCTGACCAATGCCGTTAGATTCATATATCTTCGAAAGAGAAGCCCGCGCTCACGTCATCTCCACGGTTTCGAGGATAGCACTAATCCCGATGTTTATGTCTTCAGCAGTCATGTATTCGGTCTACACGATTCTTTCGTCAAACACAATCCGACGCAATGGAAACATTCTGCTTACGTCTTTGACAACGCCGAATGTCACCAATAATGACAAAAAGGTAGCCTGCCAAAACGTCAAGAACACTGTAGAAGAAATATTTGTCACTGAAGTCGACCATTTTATTGACATCAAACGCACCAACTGCCTTTATCGCGAAAAGCTTGAGAATCGGCTTGTGTGGTGCGATAAGAGTCGCGATAGGGACATATGCTTGCACAAGACAGTACATCGAGATTGAGACCGAGATGGAAACGATGACGGTGATCTAGTCGACACATCAGCGCTTAAAATCAAAATCAAACTTCTTGCGTACATATGCATATCCCCAGCCAGGAGACCACGAGCTTTCGCAATAAAGCCCCGCATAATTGAGAATCACAGCAACCAAAGTCGTACTGTGCCGAAGTTAGCGACTATAACTACGAAACACGGGAAACTTACAGAGGGCGAATCACGCAATACTGTAACACGCCCCATTTCATGATTTGAAGGAAGTAAAGTCCATCCTATAGCTCATAAATTAGCGCTCATTCATATTTCTGACTATGAATCTCTACCTTAGGCTTCGAGCGAAGGAAGCCTAGTGGGAGAACCCACTTCTTGGGAGGTTCGCCTCTCATACGAGCCTCTTGATCATTTTCTTTACTCAAACCAACCTAATTAAACCATTGAGACGGGTTCATATTTAAAGAGACACGCATCCTCACCTTCCGATAGATAGCACGTTGACCGTCTGGATCAGGAGATGTGTATAACAATAGAAGGTAGAAGAACGCGGTGAGCACAGTCGCTTCGTAGCAGTCTCGAAGGAGCAGGAGAGGGGTGGATTGATTCTGGACGCGCAGATGTCAATAGAATGCGCAACTCAACAACGTCAAGCACCCTCACCCAGAACAGATATGACGCAAAGCTGATGATAGCGTATAGCGGGACCATGAAGAGAATTCGAATTATGTCTGGAGAGTGCCAATTAGATGGCTGTAAAGTAAAACTAGACTGAACGCACATCTTTGCTCGTGTTTCTAAGACGAGGGAATACGCTGGTTAGGCCGATCGTCCTGAAAAACTATTTGCAACGCACATTGGTGTACCACTGAAGGTGCTTATTGACGAGCCAGAACGACACGATCGTCGCAGTTGCAGCGAAGAGTCCCGAAACGATCCATCCCACCTATGCAGTCTGTCAGTCTCACTCATATCGACTTAAGGCGAGCAAGCAGCGTACATGATGAGCTGCAAAGGTCGTCAGCGCAAGGTCCGATGTACAACTTGAAAGCAGCTACGCACCTTGAAGCACAACCTTTCCGTTCTGAACCAAAGGTGGTGGGTTCTTTGGCGCCTTCGCCATAAAGCACTTGGAGCTGTCCGCCATAAATTTCAAAGTTTTGTCGCTGTTCTGTCGAAATGACCCCTATTCGTCGCGTAGCGTCTCGTTGCTCTTGAAAGCGAAGTCGAAGTGGTTTGCTGTTCAAGAACGCTCGCTCGTTCTCATAATTAGTGTTAAATAGAGTAGGTGGAGGAGAGAAGGAGGCGTTGGAGGGCCACACACTTGCAGCGTCGTCGAGCGAGGCTGCAGGTGGTGGAGGCGACCATGAAGGTGGAAATATAAAGCAGGAACGCGGAGGCAGTTTTCGTGACGCATGCCGATCATCCCACATGGCACCCAAAGCGCCATGCCTCTCCTCTCAACGACCGCACATGCTCGCTCACCGCATTGCAGGAGCTTTCCTTGATGGAATATGAAGGGATGATTCATGAACAAAAAACATATCGCATGGTGGATGGAGCAAAGATCAATGAAAGTCGATCGCGGCGGTCTGGCTCGACTGTAGCGCTCAGGCAAGCATGGTACTCATGAACTCGGAATAAGGAGTGAAAAGTCCTGGGATCTAGAATTCATATAATTGCAATCCATAATGACCAGCTTTAGGTTGTGCAACAAGAGTGTAGAAAATTATATGTTACAGAGCAAGAGTGAAGTAAGCGTGAGTACTACTAGTACCCATCCCGATCCCTTAGAAAACGAAAGCTTTAGCGTTTTGCATCCTTGACCCACGTAATCTTCAAAGGAAGTTGGCTCCTTGGGTCTACCTTGCCGTTCGGGAGGACGATGCTTGGCTGTTGGAGAATTTGGAAAGTCCAACGGATCTCTGTCCCCTTTTCGATGGAGAACACGAAGTTCTCGAGCAGAACGAAGATAATCATTTCTGTCAAATAGTCAGCTACAAGTAAAGGGAAAAGCCAAAGAGCATGTTGCGCACTCATTTCGATCTCCGCGAATTTCATGCCACTGAAGTTTTCGTGAGCCTACCCGTTTTTTCTTTTAGATGAGCAGAAGGAGTACTCACATGCAAGATCGATTGCCTCCGAGGAAAGACATCCTATTTACGATAGTTAGTCAAGGAAATACTTCGCGCCGGAGGAATGCTCACGTATTATGGTAGATACCGGGCATCTTCGATTTCCCGACGGTCGCAGGTAGAGGATTTAGCCATCTCTCGGGATTCCAATCAAACGCATCTTCTCCCCAAATGCGCTTATCACGATTAGCGTTCATGACGGAAATAATGACCTTCGAGCCCTTCTTCACAGGAAGGCCGGTGATTTCCTTATCGCTGCCCGAGAGTTTCATGGGCTTCTGCAAGGGCATAACCGTGTCCTTGACGCATCTATATGCGATAGAAAAGTCATCGGGTCGGTTTTCAAGCCCATTTGTCACAGACGAGATGAGACTTACTCTCGCCAAATGATAGCACCGGGAGGATACATCCGGAGGGTCTCGCGGACAGTGGCGTCGAGGTAGGGAAGAGCATTGAGATCCTCGTAATCCAAATCCTGTCCTCCGCTGATTTCTCTTGCCTGTAAGATCTCCTCTCGAAGTTTGTCTTGGATTTCTGGGTGAGTTGCGAGCAAGTGTAGCATATGGCTCATGGCATTGCTTGTGGTATCCTGGCCGGCGAAAATCAAAGCACTTAAAAGGTGTTAACTACGAATTTCCAGAACCCCAACGAAGACATACTTCATCTGTGCCAGAATCTCCTCTTCAGGGAGCTTGTCGGCCTCACCCGCAACGGAATTGGCCTTCACTGGAAGAATGTTCAGATAAAGATCACAGAGGAGGTGAAAGGTCTCATACAAAGCGTCGTCATGATGTCCTTTCCGTTTCCGTAGAGATTCGACAAGGCCTCTTCGCCCTCCTGCATGGCGGCTCTTTTCTTTTCGAGAATACCCTCCGATGTCGCTTGCATGACATCCGAGATATCTCGGAGCCTGTGAACCGTCGAGGATGGCGTCCAGTCGACAAGCTTTCGGCGGAACCATGCAGGACCAACCTGCCCAACCATGGGCAATAATGAAATGACTGGGAAAAGTGTCGTCATCGTCGCACTACGTGATATAGGAAGTGAACTTGGGCGGCGCAGGTGAATGAGTTTAATACATACATAGCCTGCTTGATGTGATCGTTATATTCGTTCTTTTTGAGCAAATTGAGTGCGTCGAAGGAGTAACCGAGGCCCCCTCGACCAATGAATTCGAGCGCGGTGAGCGATAACCAGTTGAAAACGTCGACTACTCCATTGTTGCTTTTTATATGCTCCGCGAAGACGTCTCGTAACTGAAAAGAGAAATGATACGTTCGTCAGATTCTTTGAGGTATACAATTAGTAGGACGTACTTGATATGCAATTGGATAGAACACAGGGACGAGGCCTTTGATTTGCTGTACCGAGAAAACAGGGCTGAGCATCTTCCTCTGTCTTCTGTGTTGCTCCCCCGCGGTCCCAGAGAACGATGGCCCGAAGACTATAGGCACAAATCTACCGTTCAAATGAGATGCTGAATCTTTCAGTTAGGATGGGTGGTTGACGCACGATAAAAGCATAGAATCTTCGTCGAATGCACCACTGTTGATGATGTGATGCAGAGCGACAGGATCTGAGATGTACAATTGGGCTTCCTATTGAGCGTCGAGGTAGGTTAGCAATCATATGACGTCCGATTAATCTCTAAGAACGCACGTTCAATATTCCGTGCACTTTTACGACACCGTCATAATCGGTCAGAAGACGTTCATGGAAGTCCCAGGCACCATCACCACCAAACATGGCTTCCATATGCCCTTGATAAAGCTAGTTTGAGTCGATAATCACAGTCGAAGGACGCAGACCTCACCAATGAGTGCCGAATTACCACCAGGACCAGGAACCTTGGACAGGTCAGACGATGAGCCCGAGCGCATCCATCGGTAGAAGGCATAGGAGCTCAGAGAGACTGCGAGAGGCTTTGCGAGGTTTTCCATCTTGATCTTGCGCGACATCGACAGCGTTGCAGTTGATGCATGGTGGATTTATACGAACTATTTAACCAATCGGCGTGGAATTTCATAGCAATCGTCAAAATGCAACTGCACACAAGTACAGGAGCTTCTGAAAGATAAACATTAGCTTTGATATAGGTGCAACTTAGGCGCGGTGGTCGGCAGGAAACGTTCAGGAGAGAATGGGCGGCATAATATCTAGGATCGCGTTTCTGGTGACTCCGCAGAGCGATTGTTGTGCTTTGTCACGGCCCCTGCACGCAAGCGGCATAGTAACTCCTCCGGAATATATTCTTGTTTTGCGGTAAACTTACTTTGGCTCTGAACTTCCGGATCGTGGAGATGAAGACTCGATGCAACCCCGAAATTACGCAGCATATCGTCTCGGTGACCTCGAGTAAGCCACACGAACTCCGTCCACAACCCGATGAGGTTGTATTGCACATTGGTCAAAGCGAAATCTCCTCTGCATTCTTTCCCTTCAGCCGTATGGGTTGGAACGTCTTCAGTTGAATCCGCCATGTTGGAGGAGATGACAATGAATCGTCGCGTGTTCATGAAAAGTTCGTTCGCTTACAATCGGCAAAACCCGGCAAGATAGCCTGAGTAGTGTTTGCACCGCCACTGTGATGACGCTCATCTTCTTCTTGCCCGCGTCCAACGTGATCGGAGAGATCGACATCGACGGTGTAAGTTTGCGGACGAAAAATGTCGAAAATAGTTCCTAAATCCTCACATTTTGGGTGAGTTCCAGAGCATTCTATCCATTCTTACCCTCTGAAGCTGTTAACAGCTTCGAGAGGATTGGCGGGCTATTACAACCTGTACATGTACATGTACTAGTATGTCGCGATCAGTTTCAAATAGGCTTGCGAAGAAAAAAAAACATATGGACCTTTGCTTCCGCTTTCTCACCGGTATTCCACTCACTCCGCACCTTGGTAATGGTGGATAGGTGCAAATGTGTCACATCGCCCTCCGCGGCGGCCGGTTCAGTCACCTTTCTACTCATGATCAGGCTCGTCTTTCAATCACCAGAATATCTAGCTCGGCGCTCGAGATGGATATCGAAGGCGAAGGCGATCCTAATGCGGTGGGATTCAAAATGCTTTAGACAAGTCAGCTACTGGAATATCGAGAAACTCATTAAACCTTGAGGTAGTTCATAAAGATCCATCATCGGTTACCTCCTGGCGAACTACAGTATGTCTTCAGCGAAAAGCAAGCATGAACTAATTTACTGAATAACGAAAGATCACAACTAAGCTCGATGTCAGGGTCGTCGATCCTCCGATGTTGGAGATGCCTCACTACCGGTTTATGACTTAGAGTCGTTGTCGGCAGTGAATGACTTCAAGATGTGCAGATGACAGCGAGGGTGTTGTCGAGAACACACAAGATGTGAAATATGGGAGGGAAAAAAACTAAATACATTCAAAAAGATCAAAGGTCCGATCTCTACTTTGTCGGCCGCTTCACAGTACATCAATACTTTTTGAAAATCTCGGCACGAGCCACGCAAGAAACTAGGAAGTCGAACAAAGAAATATTCCGCGAGAGTAATCAATTAGGTTTGGTTCGACTAAAATGCGCTTCGAAAGCTCACCCACATCGAAGAGACCTAATGCAAAAGCTCGCTGAACACCCACGCAGCTTCATCGTGCCAGAAATGCGGGCGAGAGTGATCGCAATACACAAGCCCACCGACGCATCGCACATGCTTCAGGACCCTTGTCAATAAAAGAAGATGACTGAAAGCAAAAATATCGGGACGAACCGCATTATAGACCAGCCAAAGAGCTCGATTTTTGAACCCATTGCCGTGCTCAGCAATGACTGCTTCGACAGCCAATCTGACACTATCCCTGAAGCCTTGCGTCCAATTCACTACGTATACCCTTTCAAAACCATCTTGTTCCACCGACAGCCCTTCCGGAGACTCTTCTTCAAAATCGAAGCCTTCGGCGTCGGTACCAGGTGCATCGGCCAACAATTTATTCAATGCGGCGAATGATTCGGAGTTCGGTGACAGTCCATTCGGACGAGTAGGGTAGTCTTTCTTAATGCTTTGCCTCTTCGCAACTTTCAGCTGTCGAATCCTTTCGACCAAGCGTGCGTCAGCTACGTGATCGAAACCAAGCATGAAACCTCGGTTGCGCTCTTCGGCTCGAAAATAAGCCTCGAAAGCATTCCAAAGCCAGGGAGGGAAACTGGATTGGAGTCTTGCCATTTCTTGATCCATGTCAGACGGGCGGAGCTTTGTAGGGCTGTTTCGTCAGTGTCTGTTCACCAAAGACAGTTGCGATATGACAACTTACAAGTCTGCGCTTTGGAGTTAGGGTTGGGGGAATTGCCTGAATTCAACGAGGCGGGAGTGAAGATATGAAGAAATCGAGATAGAATGGGGGCGAAAAACAAAGGGTATTTTTTTGCGCTGAGTCGAAACGTCGCTGTCGTGACCCAATACATTTATAGAGGGGTCGAAAGGGGTCTCTGAATCAGGCACCTTTTCTGTGGCTTCAAGGGCAAGGCCCTCTGGTTCAATGTTCGAGTGAAGTGTCCTTTTGCATCATCGAATAAAGTGCATGGTTGACAATTGTTCGGAAGGCACCCATCGGATTTTGAGTGGGTACATTTGTTCAGCTTGACAGATCTTCATCGATATACATGCGGCTTTTCAACCAAATAAGATAAGGAGAGTGAGTGAGCCACCTCATACTTAGGCTTTAGGGCCTCAAGTATGACATATCATGAGCATTGTGAGACGTAAACTTGCTTCGCGGATTAGGAATGAACGATGCGAACTTGATGGAGGATGAAAAGTGGGCGTTGTTTTGCCTGTGCATTTCGAGTGTTGAAGATTATGATGACGCACGATAGTTATCATATGGAGATATCGACCAACCTCAAGCATATCGTCAATCTCTGAAGTGTTCCATCAATGTTGATCCAAGCGCGTAGAGTTCCCGTAATCCTGCGAAGCCCTATCAGGCGGTCCGCGTTCAAGGAAAGTTCGGGGGAGAGATCTTCCTTGGCTTTTACATATTTGCCGGCTGGCAGTGACAAGCGCTAAAGCGGAGTTGCTTTGCGGAAGTCTCTGAGGGATAGGCATTTAAATTGACTTACAAGTCGGTGGCAATCCATAGTCTCCAGAGCAGAGGTGACTTGGTGGTTATCTTGTTCAGTCCGAGGCTCGCAAGGTTTTCTCGTTGTTCTCACACTGTTCCGAATCTACGGTGATCTTTGTAAGTCGAAGTCGAAATTCTCGAGAAGTGGCGCTAGTTGTGCGAGACCTCGAGTTCGTTGGTCGTCGAGCACGACGCGCATGACGGTTGGAAGCAAGTGCACGACCACGATGTTCGCTCCTTCTTGTTCTTGTGACGCGTGGACACGCGCGTCAACAACATCAACTCGCAGACTCTCGACAAACCACCGTTGTGCCTTCCACCTGAACGAATTGGCGTGTATCATCGCAATTCTGTGCGCCCTACGCGATAGTACGTCGGGTGACAAGAGAAACTTTTGGTCGAATTTTGGATCATTCCCGAGCCGTCATTTGGCGGTCAAGCTCTGACCGGTACGTACGTCCATCCTCGCGCGCTGTAACAGTTTCATCTCGACATTCAAGCGCGTTGCCCTCGAGTAAAAGCTTTGCTTGCCCACTCGTCTTCGATCATGGAGTTTGATGGATGAATGACGGTCGAAAAAAATTCAAAACTCGATTTCGGAGACTTCGTGGCGCTCTCCAACCCAACCCGCTTTCTTGATATCTTAAAAACGTCGTTGCTCTCAAGAATGCGCGAGATAAATCAACCCAGCTCACAACTTGAACACCTTCGGGAGACTTTGCTGAGTTACTCACGGCAAGCCAGACCACAAGTTTTCCCTCGGACTGTTTCAAGCGCAAAACCATGGCACATTCGCGAGGTTCACCTAGATAATTTCTAGGCCAACCGATATGACCCATCGTTTCCCCGGCTCTGCAGATATTACTAGAAGACCTTTCGACGAGAGTGGTCATCTCGAACCGTGTCGCGCGTGGAAGAAGTGATATGTGCGTCGTGACTTTGGTCTTGGTCATCCTCGAGGGGGGTTCAGAGACATGTACACCTATCTGGCCAGTTCTAGGCTCGTCTCCATCGCCCCGGCCTGTGATCTGTTGTCCGGTGCGACGCGACATTTCCATTTTCCTTCCAGATCCGTGAATGTTTTTTCGCGTCGCGTGCCTAGACGGAAGATAACATAGAGGGGCATGTGAGTCGCACCCGCTTAGTCGTATCAGCTCTAGACACTTTTTACTCGCCTCTTAAATTTACCTCTTCCCCTCCTCCTCTCCCCACATCCGTCCCAACGAGAACAACGCTCATTCATTCAACAGCGCTCCTCCAAATTCGTCCTCAACCGTTTTGATCATTTGCAATGCCCAAGTATCAGAAGCGACAAAGGAGGGATGAGGCGGACGATTATGCATTCGCGTCACCGCCGACGAAACACGCTCGGACCAGTATGTCTTCCTCCGTTCAGAGGGTTTCAAGACGGGGCGACGGGGCGACGGAGGTATGTCCTCTCCTTTCGCGTGCAAGACAATTCACTCATATCATTCACTCATATTGGCTTCAGACTTCGATTTGGGAGCAGACGTATCTGCACGAGTCCTCTTCGAGCTCAAGCCGCCAAAACTCCAAATGGGGTGCTAAGGTGAGTTTTTCGAATCAACTTGCATCGCCTATTGACATTTACCTGACGACTTTTTCAGATAACCAAGGGTCAGGCGGTTGATAAATTTCACCTCGAGCCAGGTGATTTCGACAATCTCAACTTTACTCCGAAGGCCGTGAAAGGTCAGACGTACAGCGCCCACCTCTACGAAACCAAGGATGTCGAACGCGTTGCCGCCGAACGTGGCCGAATTGCAGCTCACGCCCAGGCGCCGGCTAGTACTCAGGTCGTCACTGTGATTTCAAACATCAACGTGAATGTAGTAGCGCCGTGGTCATGAATTCATAGGTCGATGGAAAGGGACCTCGGGCGGGATCTATGCTTTATGTTTCTGACCCGTTTTTCCTCATGGCGTTTGCTTGTCTTCTCCCTCTATTTTCTCCTCCTCTCTTTTTATGGCTTGTACGCTTCTGTACACGATTTTTTCCGTCTTTCGAATATTCATCGAGAAGAGCAACTTTTCTTGTCTCCAGTATCAGCACGGTATCCTTTCTACGACTATGTACCAGGTTTCTTAATATGTGCCATCGACTCTTTCAAGCCTCTGTATTAGATTGATCAGTGATTGATCAGTGGATTTCAAGGTGGATTTCTATGCAAGTGCTCATGGACGCCGGACAATGCCGAACGAGGTGCCGAATTGCGCTTGAGCTCGGTACAGTGACGTCCATTTGCTCATCCATGTCTCGAGAACATTCCGTGTTCCCCTCTTTCCCTCTCTCTTCCATTATCTCTCTTCCTCCCTCTCCTTCCTAACATCCCTTAGAAATGAGGCGTTCAACCCGTTTGGAGGGGCGACCCATCGTCAACTTTGACGAAAGCGACGCGGAAGATGGAGATGGTTTGCAGGAAACAGTCGAGGTCAAAAGGTAAGTTGCGAGCCTCTTCAACGAAGTTTCGTATATTTTTATATCTTTTCGCGATTCAGAAAATACCACCTTCCCTCTCCTCCACTTTCAAACGGAAATGGAGGGCAGAATGAGGATGAGGATGAAGAGTACAGCGAGGACTCAAGTCCAAAGGGCTCAAAGAAACGGAAGGCAAGCGCGAAAGGGAAGGCAAAGGCGATTACCAGCCCGAAGAAGCAAAAGACTACTAAGGATGCGAAGCCCCCACGTACAGATCCAGCAACATGGCGAGAATCGAAGTTTGCTGAGGATGCGACTGTAAGTATAGATTCTTCTTGTCATACTTAGCACCCTTTCTCGTTTCGGTCATCTTTCGCTAGTACTGTTTCTCTGTGGTTGAAGAAGCTAACATATCTTTAGTAGATCACCAAAGGGGACGCCCTCAAACAATATCGACTCAAGAGTGCGGATCTCAGTCATTTGAAGCCTACGAGACACCGAACGAAAGCGGGTTACGACTCTCTGTTATACCGTACGCGTGAGATAGAACATATAGCGTGGAGTAAACATGGAAGTCCTGAGGCCTTTGAAGTCTAGTACGCCCACCTATTTTTATCGTAAATTCTTCTGCTTAGCGTCGTTTAATCTTCGAAACTAGCATTGCGAAGCTCAGAGCTCAGCACGAGAAGAAAAATACAAATAGCCCGCAAAAGACAGAATTCATCGAGCCTCAGCCAGACGTCGACAAATTCGACGTCATTGCGAAGAAGTACGATATGGAAATGGCGAGCCTCGAGAAGGAGTTTCCTCCGTGGTTGTGGAAGTACTTGATGTCACACTGTAAAAAGATGCTTCCCAGATGCGACGAGTACGGCATTTACTACGGGGGTCATGAACTCCAGGAGAAGGGTGAAATCCTCGAGAAGCTCCGCGTCGCGAAGAAGCAGAATCTCCATGATAGTTACCCCCGCCGGCCGACTGGCCCAGCTCCGGACTCGCCTTCCTTCATTGCGTTAAAGGAACTTCTTGACGACGCCCCTGGCCTTGGAGGGTTTGACTGGTACGACCCTCCCGAAGGCATTGTAACGCATGAGGACTACGAGGGCTATCAGAGCCATGACTGGACTCACGAATTCAAGCAAGAGGTCAACGATGCCATGGACGCGGCACGAGATTAATTCCAAACTTCACGCGCAGTGGATGCTTTACGATACGGTGAGTAACCGCGTTGATGTTCCGGACCATTACTGATTGTTTTATGTTATCCAGTATGTGCAGTGTATCTCCGGACCTCATTATATTTCTGCGAATCGCTGGCGGGATTCTTTCTGGTACGACGATGCTAAGAAATTATTTGATGGTCCTCTAAATTAGTCAAGACATTTCTGTTTCTTGGTTTACGTTCTCGTCTCATAGCTGTATGCATATGGCTTGAATGACTATGACTCACACACTCACTTCTATTTTCTACTTTATTTTGATGTACGGAAAATCTTTGGCGAACATCATCCATTTCTTTCTTCATTTTTCGAGTAGTAGGACTCCTTGCTCTTGAAGGAGCGCCAGGCGTCGTTTGATGGGCGCCTAATGACGTCACACGGCAACGATCACTTTACTATGTGATTCTTACTCACGATCGAAAGCACCTCCTTCAAGTCGTTGTCGTTTTTTCTGACTTCTTCCTCTTCCTCCCTCATCTGTAACCATTTTCAGTCATCCCGTCTCATTCTTCTTCGCAATGAGGTCTTCGATGCGACCAAAGGCACGAGCTATTACAGCTTCCAACGAAGAGACGATACAAGGAAAGGCCGATGACAAGCAGCAAGTGCTTGAGTCCAAATCGTGCGTTGACATTCCCTTCATCAAGTTTCTAATCAAAAACGCTCACACCTGACTCTGTCGTAGCGAAGCCCATCCTCCATCTTCTACTCCTTCTTCTGGTGATGATGAGAGTGATGAGTATAGCGAGCCGAAGGCTTCTGGCTCGAAGAAACGAAAGGCGAGCACCAAAGGAAAGGCGAAGGCTTCTGGCACGAAGAAACCAAAGACTGTCCGAGAGGTAAAGGACCCAAAGCCTCCGGCGACAGATCCTTCGACATGGCGGAAATCCAAGATTCCTCCTCATGCTGCTGTGCGTGTCCATATCATATATAATATTGGGAGTCGTGCCTTCAGCTTTAAAACCTTTAACGACCGCTCTCTCGTTCTGGCCGCTGTGGTACTTTCGAATGTTTACCGTTGCCCTGCAGATCACCAAAGGGGACGCTATGGCACAGTATCGTCTCGACCGGGACAAGGATTTCAAGGACTTAAAGTACTGGGAAGAGCCGACGATGGGTGATTATGTTGCACACATGTACTGGGTTCGCGATATCGAGCGTGCCGCATGGAGCAAACACGGGAGTCCGGAGGGGTTCGACTACTAGTAAGTCAGATTTCTACCTAAAATTTTAGTTTCTGTGCATATTCACTGCCCTCATTGATTCCAGTTTATCGTTGTTGAGAGAACGATATAATAAACGCAACGCGAAAAGCCCTCAAAAGAAGCCATTCCAGGAACCTTCGCAATACATAGACGAGTCTGTCGCCATTAAGGATAAATATGTGCGCGCATTCTCGGACCTCCAGAGCAGATTTCCTCGTCGGCTGTGGATGAATATGGATTCACACTTGGAGAAGGGACTAGCAAAGGATACCGACATTGTCATCTACGGTCTGGGCCATCGATACAAGGAGGCGGATGATTGTCTATATAAGCTTCGCGTTGCGCTGCAGCAGGGATTTAAGGATACTTATCCTCGTCGTCCGACCAACCCGGCCCCACAGTCGGAATCGTTTACCGCCCTTAAAGCGTTACTCGACAGTGCACCAGGCCATGGCGGATTCGATCGGAACCACCCCCCTGCAGGTATTGTGTCGCATGAGGATCATGAGGGCAATGAAAGCCTTGATTGGGACAACGCATTTAAACGAAGGATCGATGAAGCTATGGACGCCGTACTTGCAGAGCATGAAGAAGAGGAAAATAAATTGCACGCGCAGTGGATGGTCTACGATGAAGTGGGTCAACTCGCTAGTAGTATATTTCGAAGATCAATTTACTCATTCACGTCTTCAGTATGTGCAGCACCTCGAAGGGCCTGTATACATGTCTAAAAGTAACGTGCGACCGGAACCTTTTTGGATTGATTTGGCTAGGAAGAAAGTGTTCGACGATGGCCGTCTTTGCGAGAAGCCAGTCGCAAAACGCAGTGCTTCGTCGAAGTTTGGAATTGTGGGCAGACAGTGATATATTCATGCATCTTTCATGTTTTCGTATGGTTACAAATTGTGGTTGGGTTATCAGCTGTACTTGTATCCTTTCATAAGTTTTGTTCACTTCGTATTTCATCTCAATTGTACATGTACGAGCGCCCCATGCTAATCTAGTTGAGTTGTTGAAACTAGGGAGTCTAAGAGACACGATCGACGCTGAACTTCACGGCGGGCCGGCTTATAAAAGTGCCGGGCTGTGGGCGCGAAAGAACCATTGCAGGCTCACCTCAGTCTTTCTTGTCAACGACAGCCTTTGACCATGCTCACTCACTACCAGGATGCACACAGATGAATCAATATGGTGGATGCATTCGTATTTGACGTTTGCTATGTTCGTTCGAATCGTTGGGATTCACGCGCAAAAAGGTTCGCCTTTCTTCAAGTTCAAGTTTGCGCGTTTCTCTCATTTCGTTCTCATTTTCATGCATAGATTCATGCTACCTCTCGTATATTCTACGCACTAGAACCTCGTTCAGATCATATCGCGCTCAATGCAAATGCTGGAACGGACTCGGAGGATATGAAGACCACGGACGCGGAGCTCGTCATCATCATCACCGGCGACGACTAGGTCTTTTTGAAATGGACCTTGAACACTTAGGCACTTGATTTACGGTCTGAAAGCTTCTCATTCGAAACCTCGGAGCATTACTGTAAATAGCTCACGTCTGGGTTCGTCGGTGTTGGGTTGGGAATGATCTGATAGGCTGCATTGCTCTGGTACTGCTGAGAATGAATATGAAAATCATCATGTCAACCAAACTCTCATCTGATAGATTCGAGATGATTGTGAGTTCCATGATTTATCTATGATTGCTGCTTGCTCACAACAATCTACTGAAGGCAAGCTTAACGATGCGGCCGGGTAGCGCCGGGCAGCGCGCGCCGATCGGGAAATGGTCACTGTGTCTCGAGAGCTCCTCTATCGTTCCTCTGACTCTTGCTCGCATCTCCCGTGTCACGTTTACTGTCGCGCTCCCATTTTCATTTGTCCTCAGCATTGGTTTTGCTCCAAATGACACCTCCAACCCGAGCATATGCAGTAATCAAGGAAGAGATCAAATGCGAAGACGTCCTAGTCAAGCAAGAATTTCTCGAGAAGCCCAAAATGTGAGTTGACAGTCCATTCGGCAGGAATCGTTTGCTTACTCTCCGGCTAGCGAATCGCACTTGCCCTCTCCTCCTCCGACAGATGACGAAAAGGACGGCGACTATATCGACGTTCAGGATGCAAAAGGTTCGAAGAAGCGAAAGGCGGGCGCTGAAGGGAGGGTGAAAGGAGCGAAGAGGCCAAAGACTACTCATAAAGTGAAGGATGTGAAGCCTCCGCCAACAGATCCTTCGACCTGGCGCGCATCGAGGCAGCCTTTCAATGCATCTGTACGTCTTCTAGGACTCATAATACATCTCGGGACTGACAAAGACAAATCGATATTCTTTAGATCACCAAAGGTGACGCCGTCCAACAGTATCGTCTCGACCGAAACAAAGATTTCAGTAAACTCAAGCCCAGAGAGTACATAACAAGGGCAGGCTATACGGCGCTGTTGTTCTGGGTTCGCGATATTGAGCGCATCGCATGGGCGAAACACGGAAGTCCGGAGGGCTTCGATTACTAGTACGTCAACATTGTACTGCGAATTTAGTTTATCTTATGCCAACTACTCTCTTCGAATCCAGTATCTCGAAGTTGAGAGAAACTTACAACAAAAAGAACGCGAAAACTCCGCAAAAGAAACCGTTTTGCGAACCCGCTCAATACATTGACAGGTTCACTGCCATTATGAGGAGGTACGACCAAGAAATGGCGACGCTCAAGGAGTACTTTCCTACATGGCTGTGGAGGCTTATCCAGTCCCACCTGGAAGACACTCGTATCAGATGGGTGGTCCCTGTCTACGACGAGTACTATGACATTGAGGAGGCCGAGTCAATGGTCGCGAAAGTTCGCGTCTTTCGACAGCAGCTCAAACAGGGCAAAATAAAATATCCTCTCCGTCCGTTCGACCCGGTTCCAGAGTCGGCCTCTTTCACCGCTCTTAAAGGACTTCTGGACAATGCTCCTGGTCGGCATGGATTCAACTGGGACGATCCTCCTGAAGGCATCGAGACATATGAGGACCACGAACTCAATGGATGGCATGACTGGACCAAGAAACTCCAACGAGAGGTTGATGTAGCCTTGGAGGCCGTCATTGCAGAGCATGGGGGCAGATACAATCTCCAAGCGCGCTGGATGGTATACGATACAGTGAGTGTATGCGCGAGGTTCAGAACCATTATCATTCACACAATTATCTTTTTCCAGTACGTGCAATGTGTCAAAGGACCTGTTTATCTGGCGGAGAATAGTTGGAGGTGGAAGTCTTTCTGGATTGACGATGCCAAAAGAGTACTCGACAATGGCCGCCTACTTGGGGAGACTTTGTGAATGCCTCGTCGAAGGTCGGAATCGTGGCCACACAGTGATCCTGCATCTTTCAATGACTTTCATATTCTCATGCTTTCAGGTTCTGGTCGGTTTATCAGATGTACATTTTCTTCCCTTTTCAATTTGTATCTTATCTCGTTGTACGTGCTTCTTTGCGACTGAGTCGAATTTTTGAAAAATCTCAAAGCTTCGTTTTCGACAAGCGGGTAATGTTGACGTGCCGGTTCACGGCAAGAAAAGAACCGGCGGCAGGCGTGAAAGCACCTCTTCACCTTCGTCCCTCTCGTCCCAGACGGCCTTTGATAATGCTCACTCACAGAGTACCCGATGGCGGGATGAATTTCGATGGCTTGTGGAACCGTATTTGACGCTGCTAGCAGTTGGCCAATGGTTGGTTGGGTTGCTGTCAGTCTCGCAATGGTTCGTCCAAGTTACCCTTCTTCGAGTTTGTGCGTATCTCTCACTTCGTTCACTATCTTCACGCCTAGATTCACCCTTCTTAGCGTGCCTCTCGCGTTTCTTCGTGCAAAGTTCAATGGTATCCGGAAGACAGAAGATGAGGAGACCACTGTCGGAGCTTGACGTCACGACGCTAGGCCCCCTTTGCAACTGACCACAACGCCCTGCAACTTGAATCACTTCAAGTCCTGGAAATTCCCTTCAAAGGCTCAGGATGTCGTTTGACGACGAAAACTCGCGAGTGAGGTTGTGTCGAGAAGGCTTGAGAACGCCAGAAAGAGGTCGTGCTACAATTGGGAAGATAACTTCGTCGAGCAATTCATGCTTTGTTGGAGCGTCTTTGGTCTGTTAGCGACTGGTAGTGAGTACTTTGATTCATCTATGTCAGCTGTCAGCTCATTATGAACACGAATGTAGCTCGAGGCGTCCACATAGCGAACCTTGAACCTATCCCGTTGATCAATTTACTCAGTTTTTATCATCACCGGGAGGTCCTTTGACATTCGTGGTCTTCAAGTTCTGACGAGAGACCATCTTCTTCTGATACGAGCTACTATTCTGGGTCATTTGTCCTGGCCATCTCCTCCGTGTACGGGCTGGCATGTCAACTGCTCTGTTAAATTTCCTCCCCCGGGCCATATTCACGCTTTCGACCTGTGACATTTTGCTTTGGTTCTCTTCATGGGTCGAAGTCGCGTGTATATTTCATCCAGCGATTGAATTGCGTGCTTGAGGTTGCCTTTCGTGTCGTAGCGCGAAAATGCAGAGTGAGTTGCACCTGATCAATGCTCATGTGCTCCGGATGACTCCTTCGCCTCTTAAACTTGCTCTTCCACCACTCCCACTTCGTCCGATAGTTTGACCTACACTTCTCATCGAAGTTTCTGGTTTTTAATACCTCAATCACTCAAAAGCACTAGAATTCCAAAACATATCCCAACCCGCCGACGTAGGATGCCAAAGACACAGAAACGGCAGAGGATGGAGTTCGAGGACCTTTCGGACGTCCCCGTTTCCACTCCTGCAGCGAAGAAACGTACTCGCATGCAAGCGTCCTCATCGAATTCGAAGGGTATAAAAGGCCGAGGAGAGGGGACGAAGGTTGTCTCATTCTTTCCGACTTTACATCGCAATTGAAACTCATTTAATTTCAGAGTCAGAGCCCGAAGTCTCAACGGACTCATGGATCCCCTTCGAAGGTAAAGATCGTGCGCCATCCATCCGAATGGTATGATAAGGTGAGCAATTTCGGCAAGCACAAACCAAATATTCACGTTACGGATCTCGAAGATGACGAAGGGAGAGGCTAAGGAAAGATTTCACCTCTTGCAGGAAGACTTCATTGGCCTTAGCTATGTAGAAAAGCCTGTGAGAGGAAAGGATTATTGCGCGCATATGTTCAAAATCGAGGACGTCCGTCGTCGCGCCATCGAGCTTGGTCGAATTCCGCCGAACAACACGCCTGGACCATTGCCGCAACCGATTTACTCTCAATCACTCCCGCTCACGACTGAACAAGTGCTACTTGGCCTTCCAGGTTGTGCTTTCGTCGCGCGGCAGCTGGAACCTTGGATCTGGACAGCTGTAGTGCGCTACTATGAGGAGCACGACGGCTACGACTACAGCAACTGGCAGACACGCGAGGATATCGCATATCAGCTGCGAGCTGCGGTTAGTCAGCTGGGCGTTAAGTATCTGTACTTGCCACGCTCGTACACCCCTCTCCCGATATCGCACTCTACCGAACAGCTTCGGCTTCTGCTAAGCAGAGCACCCAGGTACTCTTCGTCGAGTCGGAGTGCGTCGGTGGGCATCGAGGTGCACGACTGCGACTTCAGTGGAGACGTCACGGTACGGTGGGCAAGAGATTACAGGCTCCAGGTGGACAATGCAGTAGCGGAGGTCATACAGGAACTTGGATGGGCGTACGAAAGAGCTGCCCGTTGGCTCGTCTACGACACGGTACGTCCCTTGTCATTGCATGTCGCACAGCGGAACGAAAGCCGCACTCACGATTTCGACTCTCTAGCTCGTCGAGTGCATCGGAGGTATCTACTGGTACCATGGTCATAAGGTTGAGAGTCGATGGGAGGATGCCGCTATTGATGCTCTCAAAGGACCATTCGAGGTCTAAAAATCTGGCTCGAGGATAATATATGTACTTCGGTCTAAGGTCTCCTTCATTGTGCTATTTCCATGTCTACCGTTTCGCGAACGCAATCCATAGTAAATGTTTCGAACCTTCGCATTGTAAATTAGGTCCTACGATTTTCTCGAACGTGCTGACCGTATTCATTAATATTGTTTCTTTCATAGACCGAGGATTGGACTGCTTCTCGATGGCTTCGGGGTTGTTTGGGTTTGAGCTTTGGCGATGCGTCGTATTACTCGTGACGAAACTCGGCCGATCACTCTTGTCCCAAACCCTCATTGGACGTCTCCCCCTCGTCTATCGTCTCTCCCTTCATTTCCTTGGATTTTTGAGTCTCGAAATGAAGCATTCATCGCGTTTAAAGGAACGGGTTGCAGTCAACTACGACAAAACAGACGCTGAAGAAGTCGAGGGTTCGGACGCGGGGCAAGAAAGCGACTCTAAGGGGTCAGTCGTAAATTTTCTTCCCTCAGAATCCGCAATTTAACGTTCGATTCATCTTTACAGTGAAGTTTATATTGCCTATCTATCTGCGCCAGATTCAGACGATGAAGAGTACGAAACCCCGACTTCAGCAAGTTCGAAGAAACGAAAAGCAAACACAAATGGGCGGGCTACAAAGAAGCCAAAGACTACGACGGAAGTGACGGATACGAAGCCCCTGCCAACAGACTCCTCGACCTGGAGAAAGTCGAAGGTAGCTAAAGGTGAAACGGTACGCATATACACTGAGTTTTGGCGCAAGGGGGCCTTCGTTCCCCTCGCTCTTCTATCCTCCTCCGTTCTGACAATTAAATTTTATCGTTGGCCAGATCACCAAAGGAAACGCCGTAAAACAATATCGACTCGATCCGAAGAACGACTTCAAGGAGTTGCAGTACGTAAGGAGAGCAACAAAAGAGGGTTACTTCATGATGTTGTACAGCACCCGCGAAGTAGAGCGCGTCGCCTGGAGCAAACACGGAAGTCCTGAGGGTTTCGACTTTTAGTACGTCCTATCTTTCAATGCTACTGCGGTCACGGGCGCTTACGCATATTCGTTGTTTTCGCCCACACCAGCCTGTCCAAATTGAAAACACGACACAACAGAAGCAACTCAAACAGCCCGCAAAAGAATGCGTTCATCGAGCCAGTTAACGAGTTCGTTTCCATCTCAAGATCTTACGATCGGCAAATGGCGAGTCTCAAAGAAGACTTCCCTCCCTTGCTTTGGAAGAACATTCTGTCGTACTTGAAAAGCGAGCGCGAATCTGAGTTTCATTTCTTCAACGAACTATCCGACGACATCAGAGACAAAAAGAAATGGATCCAGCAGATCCGCGTCGCAAAGGCGCAGGGTCTTCAGAGCTCATATCCTCCTCGTCCGTCTGTAGGGATCCCGGATTCGGATTCGTTTGACACCCTCAAGGAAATACTGGAAGGTGCCCCAGTTCATGATAACGTCAAGTGGTACGATCCTCCCAAAGGTATCTGGGTGTACGAGGACCCTGCCACTGGTGATATCAGTCATGGTTGGACCAACGCCTTTGAAGACGAAGTCAATGAAGCTGTGGAAGCCGTCATCGATGAACATGGAACAAAATATCGACTACCCGCGCAATGGATGGTATACAACGCAGTGAGTGATTTAAATATTCAAAGATGGTGAGCCACGATTTATCGCGTTTGGTAGCATGTACGGTGCATTGGAGGACTGGAATATGTACCTGAGAATTATCGATCGAAGGCTTTCTGGTACGACGAAGCAAAGAGGGTATTCAAAGGCCCTTTGCATACACGAGAGCTTCGAAATTGAGAGGAAGCATTCCATCGGGCGGCGAGCAGATGATCTTGCTTATTCCACAGCTTGTTTTATCAGCTTTCTGGGATGTTCATTTCCTGTATGAGATGTGATGTTGTCGACATTTTCCTGTATATTGTCAGACGAACTGGTCCGAAGAACAATACCCTTGATTGAAGCCTATTCCCCACAATTTACCAACTCACCAGAGAGCATGCTTCGTTCATCTGGACTTCGATATAGTGCAACGAAGGAGCATATATTTTTATAGAGGAAAGCATACAAAGAGCATATTGATAAGACCGACCCGCGGATTAAAGGCAATTGAAATATACATTGGGAAATGTGTTCGATGATGGCAGCATAGGGGAACGAGAGCAAGTCCAAAGGAGTGACAATGTGTAACGTAAGAGTGGAAACAAAGATAGTTAAACGAGTGTGTTGTGATGTAAATAAGAAAGAAATTTGAGAGTACAAGATGAAATAACATGAAGAACGATTGCATTGACAGTTGTGTCAGAGGGAAGGAAATCCTTGGATCTATGCTCTTCCCTTACCCTTGCCGCTAGAGCGAGGAGTGGTAGTAGTTTGGACCTGGCCAGCGGCTTTCGCCCTCGAGCGCGTAAGCATTGGTGAGGTCGCAACGTCCGAGACTCTCCCGCGAGTCCTGGGTCCAGGTGTCTTCGGAGACGCATCTCGAATTGAGATTGGCACAACATTGACGGGTGTCAGAACGGGAGCTTCGGCGGAGAAAGATTGATGGTGAATGGTCTGGAGGGGAACGCGGCCGGGAGAGAGGGAGGAGAGGGGCTTGACGTTCTCTTTCAGAGAGTCGGCGCGTCCGACGCCACTGGAACCAGCGACAGGCACTTCGGAGAGGTAGGTCGGGGTAGTGCGGATGTTTACGCCAGAGGCGTTAGGGGTGTTGTTGGCGTCGGTGTCGATGTAGGTGGAAGCCTCGCTCTCAGCGAGCACTTCAGCGGCGGGTCGAAGGAGGACCTTGCGCTTCCTAAGCTCAGGTGCACGGCTTCCGTAGAGTTTGCGCTGGAGTTCCTTTCGCTTCTCCTCGTGGATGACGGCTCGAGGGCTCATCAGAGGGGCAGTGGAGGGTCCAGCAGCGGGAGTGACTTCGCGCGAAGGCAAAGGGGTCGGGTCGCGCCATCGGACGGCTTTCTTGCGACGGTCCGGTCCACCAGATGCATCCCTCACACCGACCAGTTCTTGCTGTGGGAGGTATTTCTCGGCTTGACGAGGAGTGAGGCCCGGGGTTGGCTCAAACATGGAGGACTCCAGGCTGGTGGTCTGTTGGTCAAAGGGAGTTGGGTTGCGAATTCGAACGCGAGTAGGTGCAGGCGGCACTTCGCGAGCGCCAGTGAGCCCCGCATTGTCGGGAGTAACGTAGCGCATCAGATTAGCAGGGCTCCTCGAAGACCGTGCCGAGCCTGAGGTGCTGGCACAAGTTCTGGATTGGAATCCACGGAACCTGTACTCGGACTCTGAGGAGGCGGTCGAAAGATCCGACGTCGATAACTTGTAGAAGTCCTCGCCTTGAGCAGCGATGGCGCGCTGGACCTCGGAGTGGTTGTCGCCTTCAGCCTCGACGTCTTCGGAGATTGGCGCAGGAAGGGGGTTGAAGGATTGGTAGAAGGTGCCGTATTGGTCTCTGAAAATCGAAGTCGAGGACGAGTTGTTCGAGGTGAATGAAGCATGAGGAGTGCCACCAGCGGATGAATGATGTTCGCTATCGGTATCAACATAGAGGTCCTCCATGTCGGAGTCAGCTTGAGACTGAGACTGAGTGCGAAGCTGGTCTTCGACCATTTGTTCCGAGGCACCATACACCATCGCTTCTTCTCCATAGGCAGAAGAGGCGTACTCAGATTCGTCAAAGTCCGAGTCATCCGATTCTACACCTTCCATCGCCCTGACGTCGTGTTCCATAGTGTTCCAGGTCAAGTCGTGCTCGATCTCCAGGTTCCTAAACTCTCGGTCGACGATATCGTATTCCATCTTTCGGCGCCTCTCAACGCGGGTCTTGGTCAAAGGAAGCGATTCCAAGACGTTGTCCCAGGTGCCATCGGCTGAAGGACCGCCGGTTCTTGCCTTGAGGCGGAGAGGGTGGTGCGAAGCAAAGTCGTTTCCGTTGATATTCTGAGCAATCCAAGCCTCAGCACGTTCGCCAAGAGACGGAGAGTCGAGAACAACCGGAGGGCTTCGCATGAGAGGCCTGCCTCCAGGAGTCGTAGGTCCTCCGTTTGCAGTCCTACGGGCACGCGGGGTCGCAGGTGCCTGCGCCATCTCGGTATCTTCGTCATTAGTAGAGGACGAAGGAGGAGGACGGTTCGGGGACGTGTCGGGGAGGGAAACACCGTTGCCCTTGGACTCGCGGTACCTCCGATGATCAGGGTTGGAGGTGCGAGGCGCTTGAACCTGCTCGACTTGAACGTTGGTGGCCCGCGGAGCGTTGCCAGAGGAGGCGGGAGTAGGAATACCAGGTACGCCGTGGATGAACCTCGTGTGCGTACCGCAACCGGTGTCACTGACCCTCGTCAACAACAAGACACCGTCCTTGACTTCGTAGTGGACCTGGCCTTCGACAAGTGTCTTCGGGTCAATGCTGAGGACGCCGTTGGCAGAGCTGACTTCGGATGTATGCGGCATTGTAACTGAGAGTTCGGATGTCAGAAAGGAAGCGAAAGAGTAATCAGTAGTGAATCTTACTTGTTCTTTGTGAGTTTCTTTGAAGCTTTGTTAGACGGCTAGCGTTTGACAGAGCGGAATAGAGTTGCTTGAGTTGCTGATCGTGAAAATCGAATCTTGTGTGAAGATGACGAGGGAGAGAAGGCGAAAGGGAAGCCACACTTTATAGCTTTTGGAAAGCAACTGGCCACAGACCCACAAACCTGTCATTGGCGGCCACAGGAGAGTCGCTTGGGCACGATGCAGGAGCTTTGACGGTTGTGGACCCATTGTCCCGAGCCTCGTTGGCCTCGCTTTGACGCGTCGCCTTCATTGTCCTCGACGCGTCGACGCGTCTTGCTTTGACCTCAGCCTGTCGCTAGCTCAGGCCACAGCAACGCCTTGACCACAGACAGCGCTTTCGTCGATTGTCGATCGCGGTGCGCTTGTTCTTCGGGCCGTCGAAGGCCACAAGCTGTCTCGCAAGAGCTCTTGTCGCTTTTGGCCACCAACAGAACGCGTCTACGCTCACTCGTCGCTGATATGGCTCGACGAGTAGTCGTTTCCCAATAGCTAAGGCATACCCAGAAAACCAGAAAGCGACAAACCAGTTTCGTCCGAGAGGGATCAGTCAATGATCGCCCAGACTCTTCACTGCTCCTCGGTTGGAGACACACGTTTGCATACCTCCTTCGACGTACAGCTATTCCTTCGATAATATCGATATATATATATATATATGCCGCTCGGACTTAAAGAGAATTCGATACAGTTACGTCGCGCGCTTGCATGAGGGTACCAAAGTCCGAATCGTGAAGATTGTACTGCGAATGTCCTGAAGCATCCAGAGTATAAATCGCGCCTTAGCCGCATGACGAAGCACATTTGACGTTGATATAACTGTCGTTTGAAATGTGCTCAAAATGACCATAGTTTGTCGATGGGTATGAATTGGCCCAACCTTACAAGGTTGAGTCGACGCGGCTGAAACGCGACTCGTGGCACGGTGGCCCGTTTCTCTCTCTTACCCCTCCCTCAACATCGTCACCAACTTTGTAAACATGTCCCCAAAACCGCCAATGGACGACACAGAAAAGGTACGCAGCACAGATGAATGTATTGGCTAACACTGAATTGTCTCATTTCAGGTAGTAGATCAACCACCAAGATCGAAGTCACCAACAGTGCGTTTCCCTTGCTTTGACTAAAGTTGCACGTCTCTGACCCTTGACCGCCAGTCTCCTCCAGCAAAACGCGAAGGCTCAGAAGAACGCCCAGAACGCAGAAGCTCTCCAAGGAGACGTCGCGAAGACGATGACGATCGCCACTATTCTCGAAGAGATTCAGATACTTACCACAGGAGACGAGATTCGGACAGACGATACGCTGGTGACCGTACGTCAGATATCCCAAAAAGAAGGAGATCAAGAAGCGGTGGACGCTATCGTAGCCGCAGTCGTAGCCCACTCCGAACAGATACATATAGACCAAGAGACAGGAGCAGGAGTCCCCGTCCTCCCAGACGACCGCGTCCTCGAAGCCGAAGCCCTGACAGGTCAAGGCGACCTTATGAAGACAGAGGTCCACGTCCACGAAGTCGTAGCCCAGCACGAGCTACTCGCCCTGCGGAGAGATCAAGAAAACCGGATGAGAAGACTGGCTCGACAGATGTGAAGGGGAAGAAGGTTGCCCCTGCAAAGCCTGCTCCCCCGAAGTCTGCTGGAGTTCCATTGATTGAGGTATGCTCACTCGTCCTTGCAGCTCGGCTTCTCGTCTAATGTTCAACAGGTCATTGCAAATGATCGACTCGGAGGCAAAGGTGTGTTCTACAATGGTATTGCCCTGTCTGTATACTTATTCTTGTAGTTCGAGTCAAATGCAGCCCCAAAGACACGGTCGGCGACCTCAAGAAACTCATTGGCGCTCAGAAAGGTACTAAAGCGGAGAAGATCATCCTTAAGAAATGGCAAGTCTATTGCAGTGGCACTTACACCCGTCTATACCCTCTACTTTTGCTCATCCCCTGCGTCAGGTACACGATATACAAGGATCACATAACGCTGGAAGACTATGAAATTCATGACGGAATGAGCCTTGAGATGCATTAGTTCTGATGTACTTTTTCTTATGTGAGCGGAATTGAAGAACTGAGTGACGAATGAAACATTTCAGGCTCTAGCGTACGGAAGAAATGGGACCTCTTCCTTTCTGCTGTCCACCGTCCCGGCGCCGACAGTGAGTAAGCACAGTTTATGCAGTTTTCTGTTACGATAACAACCTCCGCTGGCAGGTTTGTTGCCTGAGATTGCCTTGCACGATTGGCAAATTTCCGCTTCCCTTGCGATGGCCGGAAGCTGTTTTGGTTCAAAGCAGATGGCTTTCCGCCCTCGTCCTTGGCCAGCTTTCACAAAACCACCAAAGCTCATGAAGTTCTGTAGTATACGTCGAGTAGCGCGGCAGGCTATGGGAAGGCGGCAAAGTATAATTTTCTGTTGCAGGCATACCTCATGTTCAGGGTTGCAAGAGGGAGGGCAGGCAGCGGTTCTCGTGCATGTTGCTCCGTCTTTGCAGCATCCGTCCCGTTCATTTCAGGTAAGCTTTTAGCAGTCGTATCGTCACCTTGCAGGCGTTTCAGCTCTTCACTGCGAATCTTAGTGCAAATTTTGAGAAGCGGAATTTCTGCAAGAAATTCTCGAAGTGTAGTTCAATCGTGTGACGCCGAGGAAGGTAAATTTGCAATGGCATCTTTCGTAAGACACGCTCGTTCATCTGTTCACCGAAAGACTCGGACGTCTTACAACAATTTGGTCGGAAACTCGCGATGTCTGTCTATCATGTGGTATATCAGAAAGATTAGGAGGAGGAGTACTTCCTGATCGTACAAAGGATGGCGGCAATCTGGAGATTCGCTTGGGAGGAAGTTGTCCGATCAGTCGAACTGAACGGAAAAAACATTTCGGTAAGCGAGAGGCTAATTGAGTGGATTTTTCGTATATAAAACGCCCGCACGGCCCTTGACCGTGCTCTCCGTCCCCCCCCCCCCCCCTTTCCTCTCGACATCCATCTGTACAGGTACAATGGGCTTCAGCATCCTCGACCTTTCGCTGGCGGGCATTGGAATCTACCTCCTGAATAGACTCTTCACGAAACGCCCTAGAGCTCCTCTTCCCCCCGGTCCCAAAGGCCTGCCACTGCTGGGGAACTTGCTCGATGTACCTACAGGTCATCAATGGCTTGGGTTTGCAAAGCACAAGGATCTGTACGGTGCGCGTCTTCCTTTTTTCACTGGCGTGAAATTTTCACTAACAGAGATCATGATCGCCCTCCTTTTTATCTTCTCGTGTATTCGTTCTGTGTGCAGGGCCCATGAGTCGTCTGAGTGTGTTTGGGATGAACATCATCATCCTGAACGACATGAAGCTTGCTGTGGAAATGTTCGACAAGCGTTCAAGCAACTACTCTGATCGACCCAACATCGTCTTCGGATGCGAAATGTGCGTGCTAAATACTTATCTCTGGTCTAATTTTACGAGCTATACTTACAATCTCCCGCAGGGTGGGCTGGGAAACTGTCGCGCTTTTACACTACGGCGAGCGCCATCGCACTATCCGCAAACATCTTCACCAGGTCATCGGCTCTCGCAACGCACTCTCTCGCTATCACTCTTTCATCGAAGTCGAATCCCGCCGCCTACTCCTTCGCATTCTCAACGATCCTTCCAAACTTATGACACATGTCCACAGGTAATTAATTTCAATTTTTCTGAAAATTTTGGTGAGATATTAATGAACGCCTCGATGCGTTTCAGATCAACGGGGGCTGTCATTTTAAAGCTCACATATGGCTATGAGATGGAACCCAGTGGCAATGATCCTGTCCTGACAGTCACCGAGGAGGGCATCAGCCAGATCTCCACGGCAGCTCAACCCGGCACTTTCTTGGTGGATCTTTTACCGTTCCGTACGTGAATTTCATTCTTAATATTCTGATATTTAATTGACGGAATTCTTTTCTCTCTTTTATAGTGAAATATGTTCCAGAGTGGATGCCTGGCACAGGCTGGAAACGCACGGCTCGCAGGTACAAGGCAACAGTCCAGGAACTCGTTGGGAAGCCGTATGAGTTCGTCAAGCAGTCGATGGTAAGTTGAACTTATGTGCTTCTCCCTTTCGGTTTCTAAAAGACAATATTTCCAGTCCGATGGGTCCGCTATTCCGTCGTACACTCATGCCCTACTGGAGAAGAGCGGAAATCTGACCCCCGAAGACGAATCCGTGATCAAATGGTCTGCCGCTTCGTTATACACCGGAGGTGCAGATACGGTAAGGCTCGCCACTTCCTCGTAACATATTAATCACAAATTGATCGTATTTTCTCATAGACGGTCTCTACGATTCAGGCGTTCTTCCTTGCTATGCTGCTGCACCCTGAAATCGCGAAGAAGGCACAGGCGGAACTGGATGCTGTCGTCGGTACGGACCGTCTACCCACTTTCGAGGATCGCGAGAACCTGCCCTACGTCAACGCAATCGTGAAGGAGACAATCCGCTGGCACCCAGTTGCACCTATGGGTCAGTCTTCTTCATTTCTACTCAATCGTCGAACAAATCCGATCTTTCTTTTATGTAGGTCTTCCTCACGTCAACGAACAAGACGACATCTTCAATGGCTACTTCATCCCCAAGGGGTCGGTCATCATGCCCTGCATCTGGGGATTCTCTAAGGACCCGGCGATGCACGATAAGCCCTACGAGTTCATCCCCGAGCGGTTCATCGGCGGTGAAGCATACGGCGGCAGACCAGCAGAAACGGACGTCATGACCTACGCCTTCGGATTCGGTCGCAGGTAAGTTTGCTATCATTTTCGTACAGCATCTGTATTATATCGACCATCTTCCTCTCCTCTTTAGAGTATGCCCCGGAACGCTCCTAGCAGACGCATCCGCCTTCATGGCCGCTGCAATGGCCCTCTCAACCCTTGACATCAAGAAGGCAGTCGACGCGAAAGGTCAGGTAATCGAGCCCAAGTTCGAGTTCGTCGAAGGTGTCTTGACGTGCGTAAACTTCTTACGCTCAAATTTTGCACGCAACTGATTTCTTTATTAAAATGATTTCTTCTAATATCAGACACCCCGTACCATACGAAAGCGCATGCGTCCCGCGCTCCGCAAAAGCAGCAGCGTTAATGCGCTCCGTCGAGGAGGAATATCCCTGGGACTCCTCCGATGCAAAAACCATCGCGAACATGCCATGGGTCAACCCCGTCCATCCTTCCTCCTATCTATAAAAGTCCCCCGGAAAACCTCGAACCGTCTTGTAGATGGTCTTCCTGGTTCCTTCCTCGTCTCCCTCTCTCCTTCCCCTTCTCTTCCTCATCCCCCTTGGACATTAACGCAACCCTCTTACTTGCATGCTTGGACAGCACTAGCACTTCACGCATCGGACACTTACCCCATTTCTTGCACATACATTTTGCACTTCGGCACACCTACAGCACACACTCCTTTACACTCACATCGCACTACGCAACCCACACGCTCGTTAAGCTTTCTCGTTTTGTTTCTTGGATACTTACATTCCGCTAGTTCGGAAGGCGCGCCTGGCAGTCACAACATCGACGACCCTCAAACGCTCTCCAGTCTTGACTGTTATCTGACATCTGTATATGCAGTCTTTCTGCCAAGCAAGCACGTCAAGCACGACGGTACCGCCTCAATCATCCACTGTACAGTAGTAATTTCACAAACATTTCTTACATAGCTTTGATAGTCGATGCTCTGAGATCGGATTAGATACATACACAACTTCAATACGGGTACTAGTAGTAGCTCAATCATTCGAAATGAAATTATAACTTGCTTTCTTTACCTCTCTTCTATTCGGGATTGCCTCGCACCATTCCATCTCGCCGACTCCAAGCATCGAAGAGAGGTAATGATGAATGCTCGCTGAGCTCTGTATCGGAAGATTTCGTTTTAATCAGGCGCCAAGTGATGATAGTATAAAAAGTTTTTGTTCCATTGCGAGATTTCTGTGTTTTTTCGCTATACTATACTATGCTACGAGGATGGGGGTGGTGGTAGTGATACGATCCTTTACATGCGAAGCGGCTGTCGAACTATTTACATCGCGCTGCTGAAGACGGACGCGACAAAATCTGATCAAGGAGGAAGAGAGAGAAGAGAAAATAAAATACAGTGCCATAGATACGTCGGAGGGGAAAGGAGACCGAGTGAAGGAAAGAGGAGAGGCAGGGAGAGAAAGAGAAAAGATGAGGGTGATGTTGTTGTGAGAAGACGAGGTTGATTGATTGTGATTATAATTTGGATGGGAGAGAGAGGATGGGAGGTAGACGGGTAATAGAGAAAGGGTGGGTGTATGCGGATTTGAAGATGGAGGGGGATGGGTTCGTGATGAGGCGTGCATGTGGGGGGCATAACAACAATGTCCGTTACCTACTTCCAGAACGACAACAGAAAAGAAAAACAGAAAAAACAGAAAGAAAGGAAAGAAAGAGTGAAAGCGAAAATCCATCTGCGAAGCTCCTGCCGTGGGGGAACTCCAACTCTAGCTGCTGCGATGCCTTCCGGTGCCCATGCGAAGGTGGCAATGCCCGATCCGGAAAAGGGAAGGAAGGACGGAAAGGGTTATATAAATACAAGAAAGGAAAGCTGAAAGGCGATTTTGATGGGATGGGAAATGTTGATGCATATGGGTGTTGTGGTGCTGAGGACGGAGAAGGGAGAACAAGACGGTGATGCCGGAGAACAACACCAACGATGTCGAGGGCTGGAAGGGATGAAAGGGAGGTGATGGCATCCCATCGCCGAAGAGAAAAGGACGAAGGGGATGGAGGGGGAATACATAATAAAAAAACAGAACAAGAAATTTCCCTTTCTATTTTTGGCGTAATAAAACGAAGAGAGAAAAATGTCAAGAAGGAAGAAGGCCGCGGTGTGGAGGAGGAAAAAAGGGACGGCATGCGAGTTAAGGATGATGGGATGCCAGCGACGGGAGGGAGAAGGCAATGTCGACGACGAAGACGGATCAGGAAGTCGAGTTCATGAAGTTCATCTTCTGCTCGTACGTCGACGCTGCTGCACTATCTCCGACTTGAGTATCGCTGTCCGCCATCGAGAGAGGCCTGTCCGTTCTGAATTCGGGGATCTGCCAACACAAATACACCAATTAAATTATCATCCAATAGAACGCATCGCTAGTGTATGCTGACCTCAACACCATGCTGCAGTGTCTCGGTGTCGACCTTTACCGATAAACTTGGAAGAGGCGCTCGCCCCATGACAGTTGACATGGACTGTGTGAATGCGAATTGCCCGATGATCAGCAAGTAATTGGAAGAGGCAACCGAATAAAGTGCATACCTTCCGCTTTGTCTCGCCGTCGTCGAACGTTGCACCCGGGTTGATGGTGGCAAATCTCCCGATTGATAACGAGACGTTGCCCATGCTGTTGTAATTGTCCGGGAAGCCAGAGCGAATGCTGTTCCGTGCGTTCAGGCTGCAGAGCAGAAAGGATCAGTCAGCTGGATCTCGGCATGGCGCGGTCGTTGATGACACTTACGTTGCGAGAAGAGTGTTGGTGTACACTAGAAGACAGACAAATTCCAGTTAGCAATGCCGCACGTCACAGTAACAGAACTTTAGAGAAATCTAGCTCCACTCACGTCGCGAAATAGTCAGGAAGAACAGAATGTACACGAAGGTATTGGGGAGGACTTGGATCTGTGATGATGATGAAGAGAAAAAGAAAGCAAATTTAGTCGTCAAATTTTCGCAAGAACACCTCGGGTACGCACAGTCACCAAGCTCATCACGGCGCAGAGAGCAGTCAACAAGCCCGTGTTGATCGTGAAAACGATGAGTTTGTTGATGACGGTTTCCGAGCGCTCATAGCCTGTGCGAGATGCGTTGAGGAGGACGGTGAGAGCAACGGTGATTCCGAGGTCAGAGATGAACGACATGATGTTCATGGCGCGCGAGATCCCGAAGATGTGTGGGAGGTTCGCGAATGTCTTCAGCGGGAATCTAGGCAGAAGTTAGTCAAAGTATGTCAAGCAATGCGCCAATGAGACCTACCCTTGGATAACATATATCAATGACAGAACGAATTCCGACATGATAAGCGCTAAGAGCACGCCGGTTATCAGCCAATTGCCATGGCTCACTGAAAATCTGTTAGTAAAAGTAGCATGCAACTCAATGATGAAGACATACATCTCCAGACGCGCAACACCAAGAAGCTTTGCACGCAGAGGCAAATTAACGCCTGTCAAAAGGGTCTCTAAGCTGGCGTCGGACCGAGATTAAGGTGTCAACATACGCTGAAGATAACCTCGACCTTGATAGACAACGTAAGCCCGGGGTGAAGGACTCAGAGCGGAGGGCAACTCACCAGGAGTGTGGTCTCGATCACACCCAGGAAGGCGGGCTTCGCGTAATTTGTGATGAGGTAGGTGTACGTGCTATGCGATATGAGAGCCTGGTGGGCAGTATCCAGCAGCCACACCACGACGACCTGAGTGACAAACGCCGCTGTCAATGTCGATCCTGCAGTTCTAAGAATCAACCCACAAATGCCTTGAGTGTCCAAGGATCTTTCTGATACCGCTAGATTTAGGAGTCAGAATGGACTGTAAAATCGAGAAAAATACGCGTCCTCACATTGAAGTAATAGTACATCTGCAGCGAGCCAGCACCCCATAGCCTGTAGCAAATCGAGCGAATGAGCGAGAGTTACATCATGGTAGTTCCATGGATTCGTACCCCATGGCAATCCTATCGGCGCGTCGTCAGTGTCATACTAAGCTAGAAAAACGCGAGGAAACGTACATGACTCCAACGAACAGACACCCCATCTGCAAAGTCGACCGATTGAGTTCTACGCGTCGCCTGGAACTGAAGAGAGATTGGACGCACTGTGTTGTCGAGAGCGGGCACAGTTGCTGCTAGGTCGGCCATGGCGTCGAAAACGTCGAGGTGGTGGAGAGAGGAAGAGGAGGAGAGCGGGTGTGGTGGTGGCTGCGGCCTAAGTTACAGCTTTAGTAACGTAAGGAGGGGGAGCCTTAGTCGGGTGGCGGGGAAGGAGAGGTAGTGTAGACGGGGTCGGGGAGCGTTGAGCGTATAAGTAGTGTGTTGAGAGCGTTGCGAAGGATTGCCCTGGCGAAACGGTGTTCCAAATCGGGATGTAAGAGCCCAAAGAATTGGTGGAAAGGCGGCAACGAGGGCAGACGGAAGCAAATTCGCGGGGCGGGAACGATCGAGCCTGCTCTCCAACTCGAAATCGCAATTCAATGTGCAGATTTATATCTTCAGCGGCGATAGTCTTTCTTCTCTCCAACAGGTTCTCTTCTTCGTGCCTTTCCTGCTCGCCGTCTGGCAGCTCCTGTCGCTCGACGATCCGAACTTAGTCGCCTCCCTCGCCGATTTGGAAAATATTGCAAGTCCCCTCCAAAGTTCTTCTGAACACCTGTGAGAGCGAAGGCGAGCGCATGCATACGATCCCCCGGACGTTCGCTGAACAAGATTCCATCTCCCATCGAAGTCGCGAATACGAAGGCCCTTTTTCCGTCCCAATGCGGCCCAAACCAACACTCCCGATTCGTCTTCAAGCAACTCGCGCAAAAAGGCAACGCCTCCACTGCAAAGTTCGTCCATCTACGTCGTAGGCTGTGCACTCTCTATTTCGCCATTGATCGCCTCTGAATCGTCGGAATTATCGTCGTCGTCTCAAGCAACGCCTTGTATGAGACGAAGGGAGGAGGGGCAGGGGTAGCACCACCAGGTAATTGCATTTCACCCAGTCCGTGCTCGCATACGGAAGCGAAGGTGCTCGGATCAAATGCTCGCGTGGTGGGCACGAGGCAAGACACATACAGGTCATAATTACGTACTTTGCCTCCGCCATGAATTCATGTTTCAACACTTCTATTCGTTCTCAAAAAATCACCGCGGCGTGTGATTATAACGCAAGAATCGTGTTTATTATTTAGAAGCTCGAGCAAATCTGCATACAGTCAGACCATGTATTATTTCTAACTCCCTGGAGCAACTAAATAGCCTGCCAGAGGGTGTTCTCTTCTCTGTGTAACTTCTGGCCAGAAAACACCCATTTTTCATGCATGTCTGCCATTTACTTCTTCTTGGGGGCCGGAGTGGGGGTGCTCGGAGCCGGCTTTGAGGACTTGACTGCCGGACTACCAAGAGTCAAAGGCGACACTGTATTGGGGGGTGAAGTCTGAGGCTTCGTTTTAGGAGTCTGGGGGGTCTTGGGGGGTTGGCTGCTCATTTTAAAGCTATTTAGCAGTAGCAGTAATATTAGAACTGAGATCAAGAAGTTATAGCTATCAAAATCTACTCACTCTGTTATGGTTTTGGTTTTAAGAACTGAGGAGGCAGACTGTCTCTGCTCTCTATTTATATGTCTCACAGAAATTGTGCTTGTGCCAATTGCTTCTTTGAAGCTCCAGGAAGAATGATATCATGATGCTGAAAATTTCAAGGCAAAGGTACACAGCTGTCATCCATTCAACTGCACAGATTTGTCTTTCAAGGATCACATCTACCACTCAGGAAGAATATCAGTTTCAATAAAGCTACTTACAGATATTGCTGTTTTCCTGATAGTTCCATTGCTGTTGAAATCAAGCAAAGTTGACCTGAAATAGACATGCTTGTCAAAAAATTGCAGTCCGTGGAATTTCATTTGTACTATTGAGTCAAAAAATCATTACAGCAAACAGCGAGCAAGATCCTTCCTTGCATGTTGCATGAGCCGAATATGCCATCAAAGTCAAGATGGTACCTCATTGAGTTATGGACTATCAAGGTCATTATCTCTGATAAACAGACAGTGAGTGCAGATGAGGTCATGCTCATACAATGTTGTGTGATCTTATCAGTAAGGTTGCAAAGGCCTTTGTATAACTGCCCAGTGAGGAAGGAGATTTACTTAGAACCAGAGCTATTCAGAAGATTCTAGATCTTGATCATACATTTTGCTGCCAGTGGCATGGGAATTTCATCCAGACACCTATCTAATCCTATAGCTGCTTACTGAGCTTCAAGAATTGTTGTCTCCACTACGATCTCATTCTCATTATTTTATCTGTTTAAATTCTTTCAACCTCAACAACCAGTATATCTCACAAGAATTCAATAGCTAAGATTGATCCATAATTCCAAGCCAAATAATAAGGATGATTTGCAATTGAGATTGTATGTAATCTCCTACTAGTAAAGCTAATATTTTATGAAGGTACATTGAATATTCTTGCAACAATTAGATGCATGAGGCTCCGTTGAGCACAATCGGCTTAGATAAGAAATGAGCATAAGGTAGGCTTTGTGGGTATAAAGATGCCCCTTTCATCCTTCAAACAACCAGATTGTACAAGGCTAATGACTTTGCAAAGTTTGCATTGCTCTACAAACCATGTGAAGACCTTTAGATCTAGAACCTTCAAAGTTCCCAGTATGGTTGAGGACTTACAGTATGTCACTTCTTTGATTTTTTTGCTGTCTGCTTTGGTGCATCTGCTTTCTTCTTCTCTGCTGTCTGTTTGCCTTTTCCAGCCGTTTTGGCTTTCTGAGAAGATGCTTGGGCCACATTTCCCTGGCTTGAAGGGCCTTTCTGTGCTTCAGGAGCTTTTTCTTTCACTGACAGAAGTTTATACTCTTATCAGACACTGATCGACAGGAGTATGAAGCACAGAAATAGATAGCTACCTTTCTTGTTATTCTTTTCAAACATCTGGCAATGCTGATTGTTGGGAGATGTTATTATGTAGAAGATCTGTAAGGGCAACTCATTTTCCGAGCCTCGGAAGTCCCTCTCCGAGCCTCTCCGAGCTTGGCCAAGCTCGGGACACTTGCCTCTGTCCTTTCGTGCCTCGGTCTCATTGTTCTTACCTCGGACTCGTCTCGCTTTGTACACCCTGTATGTTTGTCATCATTCCGGCTTTGTTTGTACGCACTCCGAGTTTGTACGCCTCGGATCAGTATATAGAGTGATGGCGAGGCATGGGAACAACCTTATCTTTGATCTCTAAGGTTTTCCCTCCTCGCCAGGTGTGTATTATGTCATAGTCGTACATAGC